>JAYKQN010000012.1:8775000-8827500 GCA_036785175.1 Eupleurogrammus muticus | reverse complement strand
GGCAGAGGAGGAGGAGAGCGAGGACAAAGAGGGACAGTCAGGACGATGACGAATACAGAATACAGCTGTCGATTATTCTGATATTACTGCAAATACTCACAAATATGGATTAATCCATTGCTGAGCTGAGAGAGAGAAAATAGAATTCATATATAAATACATATTTCATTACCAACATTTACTCTGAATGTCTATATGGATGTTTATTATTATTATTATTTACTTCACTGAGTCATTTAAAAGCAATTTTCCATAATATAACACAACCTTCATTGTCAGCAAATGATAGCATGAAAGTTGGGTTTTCTAAATTTATTTGATTGTTTTGTCATAGTGTTTGTGTTAAACTTTCAGGGCTGTACCTAACAAATATGATGCATCAACTAATCATTGCAGCTATATTTTATTTTGTTTTCAAATTTAGAAACGATCACTTTTTCTTTCTGTTTCAAATGTAGAGCCGTTCTTCATCTTTTTTTGACCTCAACACCTTCTATCGTGCGCATGTGGGCGTGTGTGTGTGTGTGTGTGTGAACCAAAAGTTCCTTGAAATATCTTGTAAAGTTTGTAAATGCGCAGCATTGTTTTGAATAATATTATTATTTAGTTATGCCTGATCAGTTCTACTGTCATGGTTGACTGGTGTGAGCTGAGAGGAATACTGTACCTTTAACTTTAACAGGAATAAATAGTAGTTATGAGTAGTTTATGAGTCAGTTCATCCAGCATTTTGTACTCATTTTAAGAATGTGAATTCGACTTATATTGTCCCAATCAACAAATGATTGTTTTTCTAAGTATTCACAAGTATTCACATGTCTAGACCTCACCATCTTTTTTAAGTGGCTGTCAGTTCTAATACAATGGATCAGCATTGTGATAGTAATTATTCTTGATCCATGTCTCAGTCTACAGACCCAAACAAATAGAATATCATAAAATGTTTTTTTTTTCTAGTAAGTAATTTTCTTAAACTTTTTTGTAATACATGTTTGGACTGTACTTGTGTTTGTCTGGTACTGTATGTCGACTTCAAAGAGGAAATATTCTACATGACCAGGTGTTTGTGTATTTTGGGGCTCTGCTGAAATATCTGTTTAATTTAAAGTTAAAAAATATACTATCTATTTTATACTGGCCCTTTATGCAGCTCCACAGTTCTACCACTGTCTGAGTTTTTGTCTCTTTAAGGAGCCTGTTCTCTTCTGATTATTCAGTTTTAGAAACCGGATTTCACTGTTTTTTTCCTCCATTCTTTACTACAATGATAACAATGAGAGAGTAAGGGAGAAGAGATGGTGGCGAGGGAAGGCGAGTCGCAGTACAAGTGCAGGTGCCTCCTCCTCCTCTCAGACATGCTGGCTGCTTGTCGTTTCCTTTGCCTCAGTCTGCTGTGATCAGTACATTCTGCCCGTGTAGCAAAGCTTCCACTGCATTGGGATTATGCCAATAGAGACTTAAAAGCTCCAAAAGGGCATTTGGTACAACCTCCAGTACAGGTTGAAGCTCTGAGTTTGTACATACGTTCACCTTTTTGACTTTAACATCTGGCATTATAAAGGTGATTAAAAGACAGGAAATTACAAAGGATGCTCTCTTTTTAGTTTAACATTTGTTTTAAGGCAGAGGTGTCAAAAATGATTTAGATCATGGGTCACATACAGTGCAAAATGATCACAAGTGGACAGGACCAATAAATGTAAACATAAGTAACAACACCTTTGAATTTCTCCTTTTTAGATAAAGAACAAAATAGAATTGAAATACATATACAAAAAAACAGGAGAGATGACAAGAAAGAAGTGATATCACAATGATATCACTGTTTCCCACACATTGATCCTCCTTCGTTGACCACCCTCCTCTGTTTCTCTTCCTGGGGGTTCTTTATTTCATTTTTAGGGAGTTTTACTTTTGTACAAACTGTAAAGCTGATTTGTACAGTCATCCAAGGGCCAGATAGACCCTTTATTAGGCCGGTCCTGGGCCCCAGGCCACATTTAGGAAGGTTGGCATCACTGCCGTCCCTCCTCATAGTCGTTGTTGTTTCTGCTGCTCCTCCAGGATGGATCTGCTGTATATAATTTCATGCATGTGTCCACTGGTTATTGTTGTCTGTACTTATTCACCCACTTGATTCTTGACACACACACACACACACACACACACACACACACACACACACACAAACACACACACACACACACACACACACACACACAAACACACACACACACACACACACACACACACACACACACACACACACACACACACACACAGGCAGCCCTTTTTCCTTCTTGTGTCCCTGTGACCTTTTTTGAAACAGCTGGCCGCCTCGTCATCGTCACACTGTGAATTCCACAAAAGTTTGGAATTACAGTGATCCCTCGCCACTTCGCGGTTCACTTATCGCGGATTCGCTATTTCGCGGATTTTCATAATGCATTTTTTTTTGGTGCATTGTGTTCTGCATTCTGATTCGCTAAAAACTCACTCCCGCTTCTTGTATCAAAACATGCTACGAATTGTGCTATCATTTTGTCGTCTCGTGCAGTTATGTGTACGTACATAAAACAGCTTGGCAAATTTTCATTAAGTTGGCCAAATTATCTTGTAATTTCGAACATCTCCTAAACCCATAATGTCGACGAAACGGCCTGGACGGACAAAAGCACCTGCGGATGGGCCCAAACGGCGGAAGATGCTACCTATCTCAGATAAAGTTAAACTTCTGGACATGCTAAGGGAAGGTAAAAGCTAGGCAGCCGTTGCTCGCCATTACGGAATCAATGAATCTTCCGTTCGTTACATAAAGAAGGAGGAAAAAAACAAGGACGACAGCAGCAGTCAATTTTAATACGAATGCAAAAAGGGTTATACTGTATTATATGTTATGTTATATTTGTATACATGTAATAGTTGCTAATTGTAAAAAAAAAAAAATAGTTTTCTATTTCGCGGATTTCACTTATCGCGGGTGATTTTCGGAACGTAACCCCCGCGATAAACGAGGGATTACTGTATTCAAAAACTCTGCAGTGTTTCCTCCTTGACATTCTCCTGAAGTGGTGACATGTGAACTGTTGTGGCTACAAATAACAAAAGGATTGAAAAAGTCTGTCTCGCTCCTCTAATAAAGGAGCTGTGAAGCAGCCCTCCTCTTTGGGAGGAGGTTGGCCGTTTGTCACCTCCAGTTTCCTACCAACAGTCAGCATTACTTTCCTTCTGCCATGATCACAACATTTCCCAAATCTAGTAGTAGATTTATTTGCCTTCTAGCTGCAGTGTGGAACTTTTAAATATAAATCCATATCTGATGTATACAAGCACTTGCCAAAGGAGAAACACAAAGCTGATTAAGCCTGTCACCACCAGGTAAATCTCTGTGTTTCACAGTGGACTGAGTTATTTATTCTTAGGTCTGTGGTGACATTTTCTGTTGGATTGTTGGATGCATTCTGCTCACTTCATGCTCCATCCATGCACCCTACGATCCACCACATCCTCTCTGGCTATTTCCATGTAGCTCTCCGCTAACTTAGATTATAGATATAATAATAATGAACAGTTGATCCACTGATTTAAAGCTGCATTGTTTTCTCTGTTTGTGTAATTACACTCTTTCTGCAGCAGAGGGACAGAACTTGCCGACTACACCTTTAAAATGATTTTTAATTATGCCTGGTCAATAAGAAATATAAATATGTTTCCTCAATATCAACATGAAATCAAAAGCAAATAGTTTGATATAATATTGATAGTTTAAAAAAATGCTGCTTCCCTTTTGATCAAAGATCATGGGGAATTTTGAGCTCACAGAACAGTATATTATTCTAGCCAGAATATCATTTTTAATAATAATAAGGTGCTTTCATACATCCTGATGCTCCCTCCACAAAAAAAAGAAGACAGCGACAGTATGACAGCTGCTGTGTGGGGATGGGGGGTGGCTGCACCGATTTTCTAATAATAATAGTAATATATAAATTATGTTCAGGATGCTAGTTATTATGTTAATTGTGTTATATTGATCACAATTTCCTCTATTTCAAGCTACACCTTGCTCTGTGTAGCAGCGTGATGAGATGATGCTGTGTTGTATTACAGTCTGGTAGCTGCATCTGCTCAATTTATGAAAGTGCTTATGTGCTTTTATGGTCCAAAAGCACATAGTTAGACCAGTAGCAGCAATACAGTCTGCCGTCTCACACACACACACACACACACACTGTTAAAAACCCTCCTCTCCCTAATGAAATCTCCACACTTTTGTTAGTGGCATTCCTCATAGAGGAGTTGGTGGAAGATGGGCTCCATAACAGCCATCTTGTGTCTGTTTGACCGCTCCCTTCGAGCATTAAGCCGATGATGGGCAAACTATTAAAATATCTACTCAAAACACCCATTAATGGTGTTATGACGCTATATATGTGTATTTATGAAGAATTCTAATCCTAAAATTTTATATAAAAGTGAAGGTATAGCTCTACACACACAAATGTTTTACACACAATCACAATAGAAGAACCTTTACATGTCATCCTAACATCTTGATTAACTTAAAAGCTGTGCTCTCAACAAACCAAACCATTTGGAAGTCAGTCAAGTTTTTTACAAGAGCCGAGTATTTTCGCCTTTGCGGATCTCTAATTTTTTTGGGGTAAGAGAATCCGATTGCAGCAAGATCTAGCCCTTTGCAATATGGCCGCCGATGAGGGACATCGTAGCTTTCCTAATAACTGCCACACCTGTTGTGACATCACAACACTAGCTATTACAAAATGGCTTGTGCTCCCAGCACTACAGAGGAGGCCTTTTTAAATAAAAAAAAAAAAGTCTGATTTTTATGATGATCACTAACCATGTAAAGATGGAGTCAAAGCATGATGAGTTTTGCCTAAATTCTGTAGAAACGCAGCCAGAACCCGACAGGTTAAACAGACGTTCTGCGCCGTGTTTCTGCAGAAAACATCTAATGATCCGAACTCGTCTCATGAATAAAATATTAAATGTTTTTGATCTCAAACAGAAGCTCCCTAATTTCTAGCTGATGTTTCCATTTTCTCTTCTGAAAAACTGCTTTCCATGCAAGATTAAGATTCAGGATTCTACGCTCTAGTAGCCTTTCATACGAGCGATGGCGGGGGGAAAAAAACAACAACCCAGAAATGTAAATTTGTCTTTTGCTCTGTGCCAGTTTTGCTCTTAACATATGTACAATATCACCGTCGCTGCTCAGTGAAAAGCTTTCATCTGCAGTAGTCATCATCATAGCGACTAACAGGAACAGTTTTTAACCAGACTGGATCATTCTTTTGATTGCTGAACACAAACAGCAGACAACAGAGATGATGAAGTTTATGAAGATTCTGCACAGTGAAAGTGTGTGTGACTGGTCAAAGATGGTATTAAAGGTGGAAAAGTGCGTGTTTTCATCTTTTTTTCCTCTCTCTCTCTCTAACGTTTTTTTGTGTGTGTGTGTGTGTGTGTGTGTGTTTGTGTGTGTGTGTGTGTGTGTGTGTGTAAGGTCAGTGTGGCAGGGGGAGGTTGGTGGGGTGACGCTCTGTGCTCTGTAGTGGAACAAATTGAAAGCCAAGCGAGTATCAACCACTGTGAAGCAATACTTAATTGTCCTCGACACACACAAGCACGTGCACACAGACACAGACACACACACACACACCTACACATGCAACAAAAAACTGATAATGAGAGTCAACGGTCGAGAAGAGGATCGAGAATGTCACAAATGGAATTAAGCCAGAGAAAAGAAGAGGATGAGAAAACAAAACATTGCATGGCAAAATTATAGGAATTGTTGATCAGCATTTTTGCGATGCTGTATCATACAAGTCATATTTCCCACTAGAAAACTCATTAACTTAAACTAAACTTATTTTCAGTCAATAACACATTAGTTCTTGAAAACCAAACAGACTTGGACAGCTCAGCTATGGCTGCAACTAATGACTATTTTGATAAAAGATTACTCTGTGTAATGGGTGGTATACGGTTTATACCCAATACTGTTTTTTTCAATTTTTTTTTATGATATGAATCTTTCATGAGATAGTGGAGCAGTGGGCAGCACTGTTGCCATACAGCAAGAAGGTTGCACGTTCAATGTGTTGAGGTAGGACCTTCTTGTCTGAAGTTTGCATGCTCCTTCGGTCTGTGTGAGTTTTCTCTGGCTTCGTCCCACAGTCCAACAACAGGCTGAGGTTGGTTAAAGACTCTAAATTGCCTGTAAGTGTGAGTGTGTGACTGTGAGTGTGTCCCTGGATAAGCTGGTGACCTCTCCAGGGTGTATCCCTGCCTCTGGTCCACAGTACGCTAAGATTGGCTCCAGCAGACCCCGTGACCCTGGTGGAGAATAAGTGGGTATAGAAAATGAATGAACGGAGTGTGTAGCATAGGAAACGGTGGGAACACGGAACGCAGCGGAACGTTGTTTGAGAGGGGGGCAAGGTGTTTTGCAGTTGTGACAGCACAGCCTGCGTGTGTTGAGCGGTGAACAACAGACACAGAGGAACTTGGGTCAAAAGTGTTCACCTTTTAAATATCTGGCACCAATCAACCAATCATAAACTGTAAATGTTGTCGGGTGAAAGTTGTAGGCGGAGGAGGCAACACAAGCACTTCACCACCTCAGCCACAAACATGTCTGAGAATGAATGGAACGTGAATGTGTAGGTAACGTTAACGAGTCAGACGTCACTCAAAGAGACGTTAGCTGAGGGGACTGGGTTAATAATACAGTAATTATTTTTGAACTATTAGAATGTTCTAATATAATAGTGTTCTAATATAATATTAGAACACTGACACTTTGCATATTGAATGACTGCCCAGTGCTAGTTGTTTGGTTCATAAAATGATTTAAAATGATCATGATGGCCCCTCTAAGCTGAAGATTCAACCTAAAATGTCTTTTTTTATATTGTCCAGACCAAAAGTCCACACCCTAAAGATTCTATTATGAAAGACTAAAGAAACCAGAAAAAAAAATCTGATTTGAGAAGCTGGAACCAAAGAATTTGGACATTTTCTCCTTAAAAATGATTGAAGTTGATCAAAATAACTGGCAAATAATGTGATAGTCGATTAATTATTTGATTGAGTGATGCAGCTTGAACCTCGGCCAAATGTCACTCAATGTGTATAATCTAGTCATGGTGCAGAGACACACCCACAATGATCTAACCCAGAGCCCAGTAGAGTTTTTGGTCCCAAAACGATTAAAAACAGGTCAGCGCAGCACTGGGTCACATGTTCCTCCATCATAAGGGGTTCAATCACGTTAGCTTAATTAGAAATGAATCCAAAGACTTAAAATAGAAAACATATTTTCAGTCCAGTGGTACATGAATCGAAGTTCAGTAGAAAATGAAATTGAAGAAAAAAACAACAACAACAGAGAATAAACCTTGTAATTGCTGTTAGATGCTTAAATTTTATATTGTATTAAATTGAGATCTATACGTATTTATTAAATGTTTAGAAACTCGACAATCATTGTCAAAAAACCTTATTTTGTTCTTCATACACTCCTCACTCATCTACATAGACATCCTTGACTTTATGTGTGTGTGTGTGTGTGTGTGTGTGTGTGTGTGTGTGATTGTGTGTGTGTGTGTGTGTGTTTACTGGCAGCATATTGTTTCCTCGTGTTCAGCCAAATTAAAGGGAGATTCCATTAATTTTTCAGTGCGACTCCCTGTACTGTCGAGGTGAATTTGCATTTCTATCTCTCAGCTTAGTGGACGCTCGTTAAAAAACAGAAATGCTGAAATTGTAAATTGCAGAAAGTTTTTTTTTACCTTCTAGAAAATCAAAGTTCTGTCAGTTAAAGTATTTTTCACCCCTTAACCTGCTCCTTTCTCCCTGTGTGTGTGTGTGTGCGTGTATGTGTGTGTGTGTCTGTGTGTGTGTGCACACATCCCTATAGGTGTGTATGTTGTTGTTAATTGGAGTGTGAGGTCCATGACAGCTATCAGCAGCTCATTCACTACATTAATGAGAATGATAGCAGCTTTAAAAAGACTGTTCCACACTCTGACCAAACTCATTAACACCAGCTCACATTTAAATACACTCTCTTCTCCTCCTTCTTCTCCTTCTTCTCTCTTTCTTTTCCCTCTGTCTGTCTCTCTTGCTCAACCTCTTTTTGTCCTTCTTCCTGTTTCGTGCTACTCCTTCCTCTTTTCCATCTTCTGCCCTTCGATGTCTAATCTCTTTTTCTCTTCCTGTCCACTGTCTTATCATCTATATCTCACACTCTTTTCCTTCTGTGTTCCACTCCCAACTTTTCCCATATTCTTTCTACCCTCTCTCAATTTGATTTTGTCTTGTTTTTCTTTTCTACCTATCTCCATCTTTCTCTGTCTCCCTGCATCCCTTTGATTACTTCAGCATTCCTTCTCCTCCTCCTCCCTCGTTCTTCTCCAGTTTGTCCTGTTTGCCACTTTTCCTTCATTCCTGCAGCCTGTCGTCGCTTCACTTCCTCCATCTCCGCTGCCTGAATGTTGATGACATCCTGATTAACCAACAGAAAAAGAACAAACAGGTTGAGGAGATGATAGAACATCTAAATACTGATTCCGTTCCCTTGTGTCATTTAGAATAAGGGAAGTGTATTTCTGGGGTTGATTATGCATATTGTGATTGGAATTTTAACCTTTGATTGCTCTGTAAAGTTAAAAATTGATGTTAAGGATCTACACTGCAACGGAAATTGTAGCATATACTGTTTATTGATTATGTGAGAGTTATTGTTTCAAGTGGTTGCAAACGTGACACTGGTGTCTTTTTCTTTCATTTACGTATTCATTTATTTTACAAGCAAATGAAGAGAGAAAACATAGTTCAGGCCTCCATCTCGTCTGTTAAGAAACATAATTACCGATGTGTTTTGGCAGAGAGCGCGGAGACAATCTGGACTTTAAACGGCCACAAAGATCTTTGCCAAATGGAAAGTTTTGTTTTTCTTTCTTACTTTGACATTCTTACAAACATCTGTCATCACCTTGTAGTTTTTTCACCGCAGCATTTTTAATAATCACATCACAAAGTAAAACTAAAACACAGATACTGATCATTTCCAGTTTTATGTTTTTAATGTGCGCACACATCTCACACAGCCAGTAATAAATATGAATGTGAGTACTGTTATTCAAGGAGTATTTTCTGGCACTTCATACTTACCCAAAAGGTCATTAAAATGTAATTGTAGGCAGTGTGGCCGCTTTTATTGCAGTTTGAACTTGAGAAATATAAATAAAATAAAGGCATGACCAACCGACAAAGTCGATAGCACCAGTGCTACCAGTGGAAAAGTTAGTCTCACTCCCTGGGTTCATTTATTAGCAGAGTTACAGCTGCCTTCAGGTTTACTAGAGCAGCAGAAACTCTGATATGAACCAACACCTCCATCTCTACAAAGCTGCTGTTTGCATCTTGCCTTGTGTCAGAGCTCAACCTGCAGACTGTGAGTCATATGACCCATGAAGATCACGCGGCTAAAACTGAAATATTAAATCAGGGTGTAATGGTGCACAGAGGTCATGGTTTGGTACACACCTCGATTTCAGGGTCACAGTTACACAACAAGAAAATAAAAAAAAAAATGGTTATCGATTCCGTGCCATTTATATAGCATTTATCAGAAACTATTTTGACGATTGATTTGAGTCATTTTTAAGAATGTACATGTAAGAATGTAAAAATTCTTTGTTCTTCTATAATAGTAAACTGATGATCTTTGGGGTGTGGACTGTTGGTCTGGACAAAAAAAGACATTTTAGGTTAAATCTTCAGCTTTCCGAAACTGTGATGAAATTTGACACCTTTATGCATTTTACATTTTATGAATCAAATAACAAAATCTAGTAATCGTTTCACCAATCACTAGATTAATCTACTATCAAGACAGTCATTAGTTGCAGCCATCCAGCTCAGATACAGACGGAAGGAAGTATTTACTAATCAGTGGCTTAATGATAAAAATAAGGAACTCAAACTGTTTCATATTGTGCAGTATAATGCAGTTAAGTGTAAAGGTGTTTTTTTTTTTTTAAATCCTTAAAAAACAAAATGAAAAACACTCCTGTTGTCTTTTATGCAGCTCTGGTGACAACACACTAATACATGACTGTCATTGGTGGAGAGTGTGTGTGTGAGACTCCCTCCTCACACACACAGTGAAACACGGCACACAACTCCACACTCTGCTACTGTAAGTGCAGTAAACACTAATTGAAAGTTTTAGCCACAGAGTGAGCTGGTAGAGGCTCAGTGGAGGATGACTCAGCTGTCAGCGATGGACAATGGCATCGTTCATCAGGGTAAATTTGGAACAAGTTGGTTTTGCTTTAGCTCTCTAATGAATATAATTACTTGCAGCTTCTTTGTCCACACGCGGAGGTTTGTTAAAGGACACGACCCTGTATTTGAGACTTTCAGACTAATTGATTAAATAAGTAAAAAAAACAGTAAGCTTCATTTTATTGATGTTTCATGTAAAATCAATTTACTTTTTCTGTTAAGAAAATGTTCTGCCTGATAAAGTCGAAAAATATCTTTGAGAAGTCACTGCCTGCTCAAATATTGTGTGTGTGTGTGTGTGTGTGTGTGTGTGTGTGTGTGTGTGTGTGTGTGTGTCAATATTTGGACAGTTACCATGCAGCTCACCAGATGAGCTTGGCATCTGCTTCTTGGCAAGACTTTGGAGTGACTGTGTGTGTGTGTGTGTGTGTGTGTGTGTGTGTGTGTGCATGCATACTTGTTTTCCTCACATGTGCTCACCAGTCAGTTTCATTTGGAAACCAAAGACAGATGCATTAAGTAGGATTTCCTTTTACCTCACCCTCTTCTCTCCCTCCTCATATTCCTCTCATCCCCCAATCCTCGACTTCCTTTCTTCACTTATATTCCTCCTGTTCTCCGCCTCTTCTCTCCTTCTAACTCACTTTTGTCATTGTTTTCTTCTCTCTTACGTTGATATGTGTTTAAGTCAAACTGAAATTTGACCACTCGTCATTTTATTCCATCAATTATTGAAACAATTAGTTGTTTGGTTAAAGTGGTGTATCACTGTATCCTAAAGCTGAATATTCAGGCCAACAGTTCACAACCCAATGATCAGTTTACCATTATAGAAGACTAAAGAAACCAGAAAATAATCAGATTTGTTAAGCTGGAACCAGAATTTGACATTTTCTTCTTAAAAAAACTATAGATGAATCAATTATCAAAACAGTTATCATGAATAGATTATCAATATAGTTGGTAATCAGTTAATCTACTATGAAGCTCTACTAAATATTTAGTAGATTAGGCTGCCTAAATATCATACAGTATTGATGGCAACGATTTCTGTATTTATGGCTAACAAGTGTATCAATGGTTTTATAATTATTGACTTGGTCAGATTGGTTCAATCGTCAGGAAACAACAGACTTTGCCAGTGATGAGGCTCCAAAACAAGCACCTGGACTTCGATTTGATCATAGTGGCCAAACTGTGAAATGAGGGTCACAACCAAGACGACTAGATTTATTCAATTAGAAAAAACACATGTTTATTCTATGAATTGACCTAATGACATAATTTGAGGCTATTGCGTAAGCTCCATGAGCCCAACAACAAGAAAGCAACATCCTGGTCATTTACTATTCGCCTTTACAGTGATTTTTTATGTTTATAAGTCCAAAGCTGTTGCATGACCAGTTGAGATAACTAGATGAGGTGCCATTGCATATAAGCAACGGCATTGCTAGGAGACAAGCTATCAACCTCAGTCAACATCAAACCAGTTCCCAGGATTCCTTGAAGGTTCTCTGTGGCTCACTGACTTGTCTTTAATGGTTCTTGGATGACAACAGAGATCTTTCCATCCTGTATGGGACTTTCCTACTTGGGTTAAAAAACATCCTTCCAGGCATCATCTCTGTTTTCCTTTTTTTTTCCTCCATCCCTCCTCCGTCTCTTCTTCCTCCTCCTTGTCCTCCTGTCCGTGTCTGCTCGGTGTTATTCGCTCCAACAAGAATAATCCTCCTCTTTTAAAGCGAAATAAAACTATCAAATAAAATAAAATCATAAAATAAGATGTAAGAGGGTTAAGGCGGATCTGGAGCCGGGTGCTCTGCTACATAATCCGTTCTTCACATGACTTCAAAGGAGGCGGCGAGGAGCACAGGGCCTCCTCCTGTTTAACATATCAAGGCTCAGCTGCTGCTGAGAAGGAGGAGGAAGAGCCCACACAGCTAAAGAGGCTGGAATTGAATCATAGCGATGAGTTTGTAAAGTTGTGATGCTCTTTAGGAGGAGGGGAACCGAGGGAGTTACACCGCTTTTCTCCTCCTCCATCCAGCCCCCCTTCTCCTCCTCCTCCTGGTGTCATTCCCACCATCTCTCATTCCTCCTCATCGACTTTATACCGTAGGTGTCAAAACATCCCGACAAAGGGCTGCGATTGAGAATTAGCCAGCTGGCGAACACTGGCACATTTACAGAAATGTTGATTAATGGGTGTTGTCCTTATAAATAAATAAATGAAATGAAACCCTCTATTCCTCCCGTCTTTGGCAAAATGATGAAGAGTGTTTAGTGTTGCTGAGGGTGGAATCAGTTTGATGGATTGTTGAGATTGTTGCAGAGATCCTGACGGAGGGACGAGCCGTCCTCGCTCTTTTTCTATTATTCCCGCATCTCTTTGCCTTTCAGCCTCTTTCTCTCTTTTCTCTAAATCTCTGCACAGACACTGGAGAATTTTCTCCAAACTGATTCAAATAAACTGCACACGCTCACCTTCCACCATGTAAACTGTGAAATGGAATCATCAGTATAAGGGAAAACATTGTGGTTAACTGAAATAATAATAATATTAATAATAATAATAAACTTACTAAAGTTCCATCTTTTACAGATTGAGTGCTATGAAAGTGAAAACACTTTTAAAATGGTATGATTTGTTGTTTTTATTACACTTTTTCTTATTATTTTTAATCTCATCCTTGAGCTAGGCATCATATTACAACAAAAAGCAAAACTAATTCAAACTAAACTGAACCTAAAATCAAACATTAAAAACAAAATATAAATATTATATAGAGCACAAAGCATTCTACCGTTGTAGAAATAGTGTATAAGACGATGTTTCTCCTCCTCCGTCTGTCAGCTGCCCAGAGGCCTCACTGCTATCAGCCGCCATTAAAACTGTAACACAAGTAAGTGTGTAATGTAATTAGTGATTTTCAGACTCATTACTTACACACGTCTCATTATAAAAAAAAAAAAACATTCTATTCCTGAAAAACATTATAAAGTCTCTCTTGTGTAATTTTTTCCTTTTTTTGGAGTGTGTGTCTATCTGCGGGTGCTGTATGTACAGTATATAGGTGTGTGTGTGTGTGTGTGTGTGTGTGTGTGTGTGTGTGTGTGTGTGTGTGTGTGTGTGTTGTTTTCTCCTCTTTCTCTGCAATACGGCCGACTGGCTGCTGTTGTTGCAGCTTCTCTCTTGTCTTTGTAAAACACTGTACACACAACACTGATCTACGGGACCTCATTCGATGCACATCAGCGTGCACAGCAGAGAGAGGGAGAGAGGAGGGAGAGCAAACAGGCTGGAGGAGAAAGAAGGGAATTAAAATGTACAGAGAGAGAGAGAGAGACAATGAGAAAGCTGCAGGAATCCAAAAACACACGACAGAGAGATATTTGATCAGCTTCGCTTTTCAATTTTTTATTCGTAATAACTTATTGAAACAGTTTCTGGTGTCAGCGATCAATAGTCCTGCTCACTGTGCAGGCTGAAAGAACCGTGTGTGTGTGTGTGTGTGTGTGTGCGTGTGTGTGTGTGTGTGTGTGTGTGTGTGTGTGTGTGTGTGTGCAGAAAAGTCCTGCATCAGATCATCCAGTTAAAACTTATTCTACACTTATAACTGCACTTTGTGTTGATGTAGTAAATTAGTAATAGTAAAAGTTTTAGAAAAAATAAAATAAAATTGTGAATAAAATCAAATTACTAATAAAAATGGAAAAATAATACAAATAAATAAATAAATAATAAATGTATGAAATATATAAATATAAATGTATACAAAGCACACATGATAATAGGTAATAATATATACAATTCCAGGAAAAAAAAATAATATAAATTATATGAAGGTAATTAATAATAATGAATAATGAGATGAAAAACAAATTAAACATAATTGCACTAGCTAGATGAAGTAAAACATGGAATATTATAAATAAAATAAAATGTAGAATTAATGCATAAAAAATAGCCCCAGGTCATAAGAATAAACCTCAGGAACAGTGAAAATATGGACAAAGTATAAAATCTTTATGTCCCACAGGATTCACAATTTAGTGTGTGTGTATATGTGTGTGTGTGTGTGTGTGTGTGTGTGTGTGTGTGTGTGTGTGTGTGTGTGTGTGTGCGTGTGTGTTGGCATCTGTCACATAGTGTACTGAGGCCATGAATGTTCATTCCCTCTGTACACACACACACACACACACACACACACACACACACACACACACACACACACATTACTGTTTCTCTTTCTCATTCTCTTTCAATTACTCTCTGTCTTTCTCTTCCTTTCTCTCTCTCCTTCCTTCAGGGCTTTGTATATATGGGTCAATGGAACACACACACACACACACACACACACACACACACAGCGTCTGCCCCCCAGCGTGTGATGGTGGCGTGGTAAATTAAATGTAGAGCTATATGTTGCCACCATCCAGATGACAAATGACGTGTGGTAATCGTCTTAGCTCTGATAGCAGTCATAGCCCCTGGCAATGCCACACACACACACACACACACACACACACACACAGTCAGTGCAATGTGTTTTGTCTGACTGCATTTGTCCTCTATTATATGTACAAGCATCCATGAACATACTGTCTGTATTTATTTCTATATGTGTGTGTGTGTGTGTGTATTGGTGTGTCCTTGCAAATGTCCTACCATCTTTATTTGTATATTTAATTATTTATTATTTATTTGTTAAATGAGCATATTCTCCATATGAACATTTCTTATGTTTTCTTCCATTTTTCCCTGTGTTCTGTTTAAAAGTTGCTTGTGTGTACCGTATGTTTGTGTTGACATGCACCTCTACATACATCTGTGTGTGTGTGTGTGTGTGTGTGTGTGTGTGTGTGTGCCCTCTGTTAGAAGGTGTAATAGCCAGCAGACACTGCAGCAGCAGCAGCAGGAAAACAGGCCTCTGGCAGCAGATAAGAGCTTCCTCCAACTTTCCGATAAAGGGGAAGAGTCCTGTTTATTTACATTTAAATAACACTCGTCCTCTCTCATCCTTCTGTCATCCTCCTCTTCTCCCTCTTTGCTGTTTTTTGACAGCTGCCGTCCCGCTCCTTCATCCACCTCTTCTAAATCTCTCCCATATCATGTCTTTACATTTCATCATTCCTGCTCTTTCACATCCTTTTAGTTTTTCTGTGAGCTGAAGTGTCACTGAATTGAAGTCTGAGTGAATTAAGGTGTCAGTAGCCGTGTTTCCATCAACACATTTTGTACGCACATTTCCAAGTATTGCATCAGAAAAGGTTGATGGAAACTAAAATTCAAGAAAACTTCCTCAATTTTGCCAAAAAATGGTCCCTTGAGGCATTTTTTTTGCCTTTTTCAGAGGAGTTAATGTGCTTAAATGGAAGAGGGAAACATCATTTTGTATGACTGATCAGCAGGATGAAACATGGCCGACACCATGAAATTTACCTTCTTTCATTCATATTCTGTTCACACACTCACTTAATATTCGCTTGATAACTAAACACATATGAAGAAATTAAAATTTGTTGTGAGTGAAGTGAAGCCTCAGTGAAATAAAGCATTGATGAATATTAAGTTCCTGTTCATTTGTGAGAAAGATTCATGGAAATATATAAAGTAAATATTCCCAGGTACATATAGATAAAGAACTAATACATTTCCTTTATTAAATACAAATTCTTTTTCATTGAATTTCATACATTTTAGTAAATTATGGAGTATATAAATAGTTGGTTGCTTTCCAGAGGAATGTCCCTAAGAGCTGCTGAAATCTGTTTTATTATCAGAACCACTATTCTCCATATTGGTTGGAACGAGAGTCAAAAAGATGACATAAAGGGGTGTGAAAGTAAAAGAGAGAGGGATAAGGAATAAATAAGTAATAGATGTAATTAACAACCAGTGTTGAGAATTGCTCGTTGAATAGGGATGGAGTAGGAGGAGAAAACGAGAGGGAGATGGATGCAGGGAATGAGAGGAGAGAAAATAAAGATACAACTGGACTGAGAAATAACGAAGGAGAAGAAAGAAATGGAGATTAGGAAAAGTGAGAGGGAGGGATAGAGATGAGTGATGGAGGTAGACAGACAGACAGATAAAGAGAGAGCGACTCTCTCTTGTGTCAAATGAAGAGATAAAAAACTAACCCTCCCTCCATCCCTCCATTTCTCTGTTTCGCTCCACAGAGAAAATGAGTGGGAATTCCACCGGGAGGCCTTAATCCATACTCTCTCTCTCCTTCCTTTTCTGTGTTGATCCCTACCTCGCTCGGCCTCTCCCCGGCTCTGTGTCAGAGTAAATCTCTCTATCGGAGTGCTGCTGGCTGGATGTAATGATCTGCTCTCATCGCTGTCACACTCACTGGTCAAACTGGAGAAATGAGCTCTCAGTTACTGGTGAAAGTTAAAGGATCATATCCATCTTAAAACGTCAGCCACGTGTCCTGAACGCGTCACTATAATCGTTCCTCCTGTCACAAAAACAAATCCCCTGCTAACGAGATTTCACTCTTAGTAATTGGAGACAAAATCCACTGTTCTACGTGAAAATGTATTTTAATGTTCAGTTGACACTAATATAACTTAAGTGGACCTGAAGGTTGGAGAAAAGAGTTTGTAACGCTGAGCGTTCATTAGCATTAACTATAAAAACTAGAATTGCCATTTACACATATTTATTTATCATCTCTGAATACTAGAGCTGCAACAATTAGGCGATTAAACGATTAGTTGCCAACTATCACCTTAATTGTCAACTATTTTGATAATTTTTTCATTGATTTGAGCTACTTTTAAGAAGCAAATGTCCAAATTCTTTGTTTCCAGCTTCTCTTCTCTGATTATTCTCTGGTTTCTTCTATAATAGTAAACTTTGGGTTGTGGACTGTTGGTCTGCACAAAAAAAGACATTTCATGTTGAATCTTCAGCTTTGAGTGATCAACATTTTCCACCATTGCATGAACCAAAAAAACAATCCATCAATCTTGTCAGTACTGGATAGACTCAACTAGCACAGTAGTCATTGGTTGCAGCCCCAAAAAAACTTGGTGACTTATTTAATATTTGAACAAAAACCTGGGTCTTTACTGAACCTTTTGCCATTTTACCAGTTTAATGTTTAGACCTTTGTAATCTATATATATAAAAATAGTTGTTTTTGTGGTCCAAAAGAACCTAGTTAGATTTGTAGCAGCAATGCTGTCTGCCTTGTCACTAGGGGTGCGGACACGGACCAGACGGAGCAGTACCACCGGTTGCATGGGGACAGTGTTGCCACCACTCCTTGATACGTGGCCTGGATCTAGTGTCAGACAAAAAGACACACTCGCCTCTCTGGCACATGCACAGCTATGTTTGCTAGGTGGTTGTGAGCTTTTGTGGTGCTGTGAGGCGCCACCTAGTGCGCAAGTCATGTAAAGCTCCCGCCAACATCCGGAAATACTGGGAACAGTGTTCGGTCAATAGATCACATAGGAAGGACGAGAGAAAAAAATTCTCTGTCCTCTCGCTGTGATGAATGAAGGTAATGCCTTACCTACCACTACTTAACGCCTCAGATTTCTTCTTTTCTTTAAGATGTATATTATCAAGATCTCCTAAATAGTTGCATACTTGTTGTCCTAAACTTGTGACTCTGAGCTGCCCCCTAGTGGATCTCTTGGTTAACATTCATGCCAACGTAAATGACGCGTGAAAGCATGTGGGTAGTGGCGGTATTGTTTCAAGCAGATGCAGACAACCTTACAAGGAGCATAAATGGGGCTTAAAATGTATTTTTTGCTCAGCTCAATAGTCTATAACCCAAAGATTATCAGTTTTCTATTATAGAAGATTAAAGAAATCAGAAAATAATTAGGTTTGAGAAGCTGAAACCAGAGTAAATGATTTTTTTTAATCACTCAAATCAATTATCGAAATAGTTGGCGATTAATGTCATAGTTGGCAACTAATAGATTGATCAAGTAATCGTTGCAGCTCTATTTCTCACCCACTGAAAAATTACATTTGGAAACACCTATCCATTCCTGTTGTGACATCACAACCAGAGCCATTTCTAAACATCCTGTTTTCAGTAATGCTACAGAAGAAGTCATACTACTGTTTGTGTGTTAGCAGGAACCAGGCATCTAAATATGTACACAAGCACTGAACAAGTTTATTTTTGTGATTATTTAAAAGACGTTGTGGTTCTTATCAGAGCCTGAGCCCTGTCAGTTTGTTCACCTGCACTCAAGAAGTTACCAGGAATACATCTTTTTTTCTATTAAATTTTTTATTGGCTAGAACTATTTTAATGCATGGATGTGTGAATGATCCGTTCTTTGATTCACGTTAATCACAGCGACACGTCTTTGTCCTGCACATGTTAGCATGTGTAAAGCCGATTAGAAACATGGTGATACACAATAATCTGCCTTTCTACAGGAGGAATCTAGCTGGGGAAGTCAGGTTTCTCTAATCCCCCTGTACTCAATCACAGGAAAGTTGTTTTTTTTGTTTAGTTGACATTTAAGAATTCAGATTGTTGAATGCCGGTAATTTAAACATCCCTGTTTCAACCCTTCATATAAATAATGTTTATATACGGCTAGATTGTTTTCCTAGGGCTATGTTGAACAAACACATTCTGGTAGTAGTTAGTGAAAGATGGTGGTTTCATGTTAATCCAGATTTTTTCTGTATTAAACAAAGACCACAATATTTCCCTAACCTTAAAAAACTGCTGCCAGTGCTTAAATGCAGCCATAAAACAGTTTAATAATGCTGTAATTACTAGTAGCGGATATTGTGCTGCAAGATCAGATATTTTAGTAGGGGGGGAAAAGAAGGGAAAAAATGCAATTTGCCAAATATGTTAATTAACATTTTCTCATTATATTGACAGAAAATGCATTTGCTGTTTGTGATTTAGTCATATATGGATGTAATTTCCAAGAGACAGGGTTGTTCTTGTTCCAGTTTGGCTGAAGTCCCTCGTTGCAAATTATGTTTCTCTCACTTTCCTCATTTCCTGTCACCTCTCTACGGTCTGCGATCCAATTAAAGGCGAAATTGTCTCCAGAAATATAAGACAAACCAGGGCGGCTGAGTTGAAACTTTGACAAACTGGAGTGTCTGAATTGAAAGTGACTGGTTGAAATGGACTGAAGTGGCAGTGAGAGTTTCCATCTCTCAGCGCCTCTGGCATTTCCTCCGGAGGGCCTGGCTCAGGAGAGACACTGTGTGTGTGACACCGTGTGTGTGTGTGTGTCTCTGTGTGTGTGTGTGTGTGTGTGTGTGTGTGTGTGTGTGTGTGTGTGTGTGTGTGTGTGTGTGCGCTGCTGGCAGGGACAGCGGCGCAGAGCTGGGCATGCATCCCCTCTCTGTCACCCAGTTTATAAAGCAGCACTGAACAGTATAAACCAGTCTTTGTGTTATTAATGGTCTCACTTACTTTTTACTGTAAATGATGAATAATGGCTCCTGCTGTGGAAGTACAGTGCAGAGGGAGGCGGGCTGCTGGATCAGCGAGAAGGAGACACGCTCTAAAGTGGAAAAATAGATGGAATAAAAATGTTATTTTAATGTTTTTACCAGCAGCTACAGTGAGGCGTATCTGTGTTTCTGTTTCTGTTTGTTCATATGCAAATAGGAGGGAAAATAATCAGTCAATCTGTGGGTGGCTTTTGTATTTTATATCCTTAGCCACAGCACATTATGCTGCATTCGTGTGGTGGTGAAAATTGACAAGTAAGGACAGAGTCGACTGTTTTCAACACGGTTACAAATAGTCACAGAGCAGATTTGAATATTTGGTGTTTTTGCTGATGTGATTTAGTACTCAGTTAGAGATGAAGTTGCAAGCTGCAACTGTACAAGAACACATGTTTTACGTTCAAGCTCGTGCAAAAAACATTTCATATTCAAGCTATGTGCAATATTATGTTTATGTAATCAATTCTTTAAATGCAATTTTTATTCAGTCCTGTTATATTCAAGCTATAGTCGTGCAAGAATATGATTTATATTCAAACTAAAAATGTGCAAGAACATGTCTTATACTCATGCTATAGTTCAAAAATCAAACAGCTGTTCAAGTCCACAGTTCAAACTATAGTTATGCAAGAATGTATTTTATGTTTAAGCTACTCCTATGTAGAACATGTTTTACTTTTGAATTGTAGTCGTGCAATATCACGTTTTATACTCAAGCTATAGTCGTGCAAGCACAGTTTTATACTGAAGCTGAAGCCATGCAAGAACAAGCTATAGAGTACAGTGAGCTGCTGCACCACAGCAGCGCGGAGCACAGAGAATAGATGAATGCTGTCGGCCTGTAGGTCTGTTAGTGCCGAGAGAGAAGAGTATAGACATGGAACCAGCACATTCACCCAGACTAACCTCTTTCTTCCACCCTTCTCTCCCTGTGTGTGTAGATTAAAGGAACAAAGCAGACAGCGTCTCTCCAGAGAGCAGGCCACTTCAGGGCCAGCCCCCTGGCTGTTTTAACACACACACACACACACACACACACACACACACAGACTTTCTCTCTCCATCTCACACTGAGCAGTGACTCCTGAGCGGAGGAATTCCCATGCTGTCATGGGAAAAACCATCACTGGTCTGTTCTCGCTCTCTTTCTCTGTGTGTGTGGGTGCGTGTGTGTTTCTGCGATCCTCCCAGTATGTGTATGTGTCTGTGTGTGTGTGTTTGTGTGTGTGTGTGTGTATCCTCCTTGTCGCCTGGTGAGAAAGTAGGTGTTGTGTGTCCACAGGAATCTCTCTACAGTGCCGTTTTTTTGTTTTGTTCTTTCATTATTATTTCTAAGGAGAGGAGGTGTTCCCGCAGACATCACTGTGCAGGAATGTTTTTTGTTGATCCAATAATTTATTTTCCTGTAAGACTTGTTATTTGTGTGGAAAGAAAATGTGTGACTGCGGCATGTTTTTAAAGATATACTGTACTTTCAATAATTTGTTGTTTTCTATTATTTCTTTTCATTTTGTGAGAATACAAAGAAATTACAACGCTGTCTGACTTTGCAGTTACAACAATCAGTAAACACAATCACTCTTTTCATTCTTCCGAGAGTAAAATAGACAAAAACAAAGTGAACCACCCCTTTGTGAAGGCACAGACACATTATGTTGACCTGCAGATAAAGAGAAAATAACAAAAAATCATTGTTGGACTTGTTTATTTCTGATAAATAACTGATTAGCTCTTCTTCACACATTTAAAATGCAAAATCACAGAGTTACTACATTTGTTTCAATGCAGTAAAGGAATATTTTACCCAATGCAACAGTTTTTTTTCTTTAAATATGAAGGATATAGAGAGAAACATGATATATTTAATCACATTTTCTCCCTAGATTTGCATCTGATAAGGAGACAAAAATACTGAGATACAGAATCTCAGCAATGACTTTCATCATTGATCACTTATTTGAAGGCATTTTTCTAGCAACACTGACAAACATTCATTGTCCAGCTTCTTTAATATGAGACTTTCTGTTATTTGTTGTACTAAACTGAAATGTGTGGATTTCAGACTATTGCTTGAGCAAATCAAGCTACGTGAAGACATCACCCCCAATTGAAGGAGCAATTGATAAATTAATTAACACATTAACTGACAATGAAAATAATAAATAGTAATTTTTAGTTTTATCCTAAACGTGAACTGAATGAGACACTTGGTTTGTCATGGGGTCAGATGAATGTTGTACTTTACTCAGATTTGTTGTACTTGTCCAAAAATCCAATAGTTTTATGATTTGGTGTGCACCAGCCAATAGAAATGTTATTATTTGCCTGTAGTTTCCAGCCTGGTCCTCTTTCACACCTGCATTGGTTCACTTGAGATTTAATCCATGTTTATCTTCCAGTAGAAATAAGCACCAGTTCTGACTCACTGTGGAGGGAGACAGCACATTGCTACTTGCTCTTATCTTCAAGCATCACATTCTCTCTATTGGCCATTTTAGGCAAAAGTCGCAGCTGCGTTCGAAGAACGATCTGCGGATGCACTGGAGTCGCGATGCGCCAATTTCACAAAATACGTCACATGGGCAAACATTGTTGTCCAGTGTTGATTGGACGGTTTGGTGTGCAACTGTTGTGAAAATATCCTAGGACAAACTATTTTTTAGTGATTCTGTCCTGTTGCCCAGTAATGTAAAACAGAAACTGTAACAAATGGTTGCTGGGGAGATTTTCAGCAGCGGATGCATCCACATTTATGACTTTAGTGAATATTTCGGGCAGCAGGTGAGTGTGTGTGAGATTCAGTCGAGTAGTAATCTAAGAGGAATAAGATATTTAAGGTAGTGTTCATGAGATTTGATATCTAATCCAGATTTATACTAGTAATAAAATTATAAAATAACACCACTACTATTCTCTTAAATTCCCCAATTAACTGTACTTTATTCAGCTTTTCCCAGGCATACTTAACAGAGGGGAATATTCAACAACACAACCACCTCTTCATCCCTCTGTCGCTGCCCCTGAGGCCCCCACTTGTCCTCTGTCCCTTTGTCCTTTAGGCGTCTAATTGGGTGCCTGTTTAGAAAAGGAAAGGTGTTAAGTAGGGGAATTCCCATAATGCTCTTTTATTGGGAGAAGGAGCAATTGTGACTAATTGGTTCCTATTAGGAGAGAGAGAGAGGGGGGGGGGGAAGAGAGACAGACACTTAAGGCATTTGGAGGAAAGAGCAGCATTTTGGGTAGATGGTGTATGTGTGTGTGCGTGTGTGCGTGTGTGTGTGTGTGTGTGTGTGTGTGTGTGTGTGAGAAAGGGAGAACAGCATAGGATGTTGGTTGTGTTAGAATGAAATGAGAGTTGATTTTGTATTTTATCTTTTCATGTGAGGATAACAAAAAGTGTGTGTGTGTTGATGTTATTAACGGTGTGTTTGAGATCAGCTCATCTCAAAAATACCCATCAGTCAATTATAGTTTGTACATATTTCCTCTACATTCAAGGACCTCCTGTAGGTGCATTGAGTAATATTTTTCACAATTTAAAAAAAAACAAAAAAACTCCAGAATCATGCTCACCCTTCTGGCATTTTCACTTTAAAAGAGATTTTTTTTTGGAATATCTTTTTTTTCCCAGAAGCCATGCTGACATTTAATAGCAGGTAAACCCAGGTGTTACCAATGATGCTAATTAAGTCCCAGTTTGTTCCGGAAGCTGGTGCTGTGCCTGTTTCACTGGAAGGTCTCGGCTATGCTAAAGAAGTAGAACCTTAATTATCGTTGCTAACACAAATGTTTCCCTGCTAATATTCTACATGTGAGCCTGGCTGCTGTGAAAAAATGCAGCTGTTCCTGTCCAGAGATACCTGCCAAAGTAAGAATCACGTTTTATTTTTATTTTATTTTCACTCTTTGCTCCAATTACAGTTGAGCAACTTTCCCCTTTTTCTGTATACTGAGTCATGCTAGTGTTAGTGAAACACTAGCATACTAGATAGCTCTGGTTTAGCGGAACCAACAGGAATTATGACCAGCACTAGCCAGGCTCACTTCCTCCTTATTTCTCTGGTAAAGAGGTTTAAGAAGGGCAGACCATTTGGTTGCATTTATCTAATCATTTATAATGAAAAAATGCCAGAAAAGATCAAGGCTAACATTTTAACTTTGAGTATATTACCTCTTGAAGGTTACATGCTGGCCCCCCAAAAAACATTTGGAATTTTAGCATCATAGGTAGAGTGTTACCTTGATAAAAATGTAGATAATCCTCCTTAAGACATGTACCGCACTCCTGAAATGATCAGGGGAGCTGTATGTGAACAAAAATGCCTGAATATACCGCCTCTGGATCAAATGGACTTTATTCAACAACATTACACTACAGAAATATAAATATGTATTCAATAAATTGGCTGATACGACCTGATTCTCCAGCTAGTGTTTTAAGTCCATATGTGAAAGAGGATAACATAATATAGATTTTTCAAGCCCATTAACAGTAGAGCAGAGGAGAGGTCCTTTAAATTATTTGTGGCTCCAACATGAGGAAAAATTACATGATACAGTGATTAATAAGTACATTAGTAATAAAATATATTTCATGGACATATATATGTCTTTAAATGATTCAAACAATTTTGTCGTTGTACCAAAGGTAACATGTGGTATGTTAAAGTAGTTAATCTGTAAAGTAATTTGTATTTTGAAAATGTACTATGGTCATTTGACATCATGCACATCTGAAAACACGTACAAGTATAATAATTATGTAAATAAGTCCTATTCAAAATATAGAGTTGCTTAAGTGGACAATGCTTTAACTAACACATTTTACAGATGTTCTACTTTAAATTTCCTTAAATCTCTTCAAAATCTTTTGTCTCACCTAGAACTTTTCAATGTGTGTTTTCACATGCTGGGAATTTACAAGATTGTTGAATGACCTCAGCAAGCTGTGAATGTATGTATATTATTTTTGGTTTGGGCAATCCCAGAAATGATTCAATCTTTCCATGCGTGTGTTTGAGTTGTGTTTACGAACCTTCGTGCGATGTGGGGACACATCTCTGCTGCTAAATACTGTATGTTGTTGGCTTTGGTATTGCGGTTGAGTTTCTGGCTGGTTGATGTGTAGTGGTGTGTTACTCTGTGCCAGACATGGAGGTTCATTGTAAGAGACATGAAGAAGAAGAAGAATTGATTTAGTTTTGTGTAAAACCAGAATATGTCAAAGGGCTTTATTACTAATAAGCCCACAGCAACATTACAAAAGTAGTTAAAAATGTGTCAGCATAATGAGAAAATGTTGTTGATTAGGCTTCACAAATTATGACTTCTAAATGTCTGTAATGGGACGGATAAGCACAATACCACATTAAATTTGTGATTTTTCAGCCCACAGTAATTGTAGCACAAAACAATAAGTTTATTTGTGTATTTTTGTCTGTATTTTTTACAGCCTTTAGCTATTAAATAAATTCAGTATATTTTACATTATTTCCTAAAAAACATGGAGAGAAGATAAGGTGGGATGTTTGTTTTATCCATGAGAAGTGTGTGAAATGTATTCCTAATGCTGCTTAAATTCGACAAACCAAGCAGGGCAACTTGTCTATATAACACAGGAAAAGAGAAACAAAACAAACTCTCTCAAGTTAGAGACTTATGTAAGAATATCAAATTGAAACATTGAGGTGAATGAACATAGGCTTTTAATAAAATGAGATCAGTAAAAGGTAAAATGTCTGATTTTGTAACCTTCTTTTCAATTTGCTGATGAAATACTTTATTGTGAGTTGTGTGCAGCAACACATGTCTCCTGCATAATGCATGAGTGATTGGACGTGTGTTTACTCCTATGTAGTTGCATGTATGAATCAAAGTTCAGTGTGTTTTCTCAGTGCTTGTATGTGCCTCAGCACACATTCTGGTTGTTATAGCGGGCTAAGTTTCCGCCTCGATCTCCTCTGTCACTGCCTGGGCCTCCACATTAGGCCAATTTAATTAGAAGCCTTTCAACAGAACTAATTAGCCAGCTCCGATAGCCTGGCTGAATGAGGGGCGGGGGGGAGGTGATTGAAGTTCTGCTACCCAACGAGAGCATTGTTTAACGGTTTGATTCCCACTTTTCTTATTTTTCAATACAAAACAGGCTAATAGAATTTGAGGGAGCCGGTTTGCTTCAAAAGGCAAAAAAGGGGTTTTGAGCGGGTGGGAGTCATGGCTGCTGAAGAATCGTCTCATAAGGCTCCATTTGAATTCCTTCATTTTTAATTAAGAAGCTGGGAGGCTCAGACATGACTGATCATCCTCTGTGATAGTCTTATGTGGTAAAGATATTTCATTTGTGTTCACATCTCATCTGTTTTAATTGTCTTCGGCTCAGGAACGAGTGCGGCGATGATGATGAGATGTGAGGGGACATTCACCAAAACACATGATCTGCTGTAACTATGTACTTGTGCTGTTTTGGACCGGAGCCTAATAGGAAAGTTGGCTTGCAGGGAGGCTGACAGCTGGTTGGTTCAGAGCAGGTGTGTCACTGGAATTAAAACAGTTTCACTCTTTGAGTGCTTTTGTTTTTTAGCCACATTTGCGATGTGGATCTGTGAAGGGAGAATGTTAATCCATCTGTTGGTCCAACACTGAAAAGTTTCAACAACCACTGGATGAATTTGTATTTAAGCCAGACAGGCCTGCTGTCTGAAGAGAAATCCTAGTGAATTTGGAGATTTATTGACTTTTCTTGTTCTTGTTTAAAATGTTGATCACAAAATCAAAATGTCTTTTTTTGTCCATTTTAACAGTCCACAACCCAAAGATCATCAGTTTTCTATTCAAGAAGATTCAAGAAACCAAAAAATAATCAGATTGGAGAACCTGGAGGCAGAGAATTTAGACAGTCACTTTTTAAAAATGTTTTTTATTTGCTTATCAAAATATTTAGATAAATATGTATTTAGAGTGTTGAAGCTCTATTATATACAGTGTTGGGCACATTTGTAAAAGTGATAAGTCAAAGTTACTAGTTGTAGTTTGTAAGTGAGTGAATTGACTATAAAAGTAAGTATTCACCAGGGAAAGTAACTATGTCTTGGAGTAAGACATTACAGTGAGTAAAAAAAGGAACTTCTCCTGCTTTTCATGCTGCTTTCCAGCAGGTTAGGAAGCTTCTGTTTGAAGCACTTGTTGTCAGAGACATGCTGTGGTAGACCAATTAAAATCTTTGTTGATGCAAGTGTTATTTCTCAAAAAGGTAAATTCTTATCAACGTTACTGACCATAATAAACTCATTTTCCTTAATTCTTGACATTGCCCCGTCCAGAGACTCATCAGATGGTTCCTTTTTCTTCAATCCTACTGTCTAGAGATCTATCACATCAGGCGGGCAGACGAAGTGCATATTGAAAATGCATAGTGAATATTGAATGTGGACCGTTAAACACTGAGTGTTGATTGTAGTGATGTAGCGGAACGTGCGTAACTATGTAGCAGAAAACAGTGAAAGTTTCATAGTGGCAGGAGCAGCAATAAAGAAAGCAGATGAAGCAACGGAGGCTTCAACAGAGCTGATACCAGTGTGAAGGTCTTGATAAAACACTCATTGTAGCACAACATGACAACAACAAAAGGTGTGACAAAGTGTCAGCAATCAAGTGTGCGATATATTGATGATTTTGCAGGAATTCATGCAATCACAAAATCAAGACAAACTGGAAGAACTCAGACCTGTATGTGTACTTCAGTAAAACATCGTAACAGGACGTTAAACAGCAAGTAAAATATCGGAGCACTTAGCAGAACTGTATGTGTTGTACGACCACATCTAAAGGCAAACGTTCTTAGAGCTGTTCTGAACATCCGCACTTAAAAGTGGAGCCAAAAGCCTGAAGTCATGAACAGGAGCGAGACATCAGGAATCGTTTTGTCCCGTTCAGAGAACATTGGCCTGAAGGCATCATGGTGTTGTGCCTGTTTGTACAGGGACGGTAACGTAGTACCTACTTTCACCCCCCTAAACCCAAGGATGGCACATTTCACTGCATTTTTTCCCCTTTTTGTGTCTGAACCCATCCAGTATCAGACAAACTACAGTGAAAACAGATCAGGAAATGCTCAATGGATTATTTTCATAGTATCAAATGTGTCGTGTTGGAAATCACTAATTGTCATGTATCGACTTTAGCTAGTTTAGTTTAGAACATTTAAATTCTCAGAGCATGCAGAAAGACAGTCTAACATATTTAGAATGCAGATTTGAAGTTCAGAAAGTAAATGTACAGATGTAACTGAGGATTTGTGGTTTCTTGGAGCTGCTCAATCAACACATTGAAACAAGTGGTAAACTGATTCGTTTATATTCAGCCGACAGCAGCTCTCACTCTCAGCCTCAATGGAAAACATAACATAACATCATAATTTCGTATAATCCACGTGTGCAGCCACACACGCACACACACACACACACACCTTTAACTCATTGCCCCTAATTCTACTTGTGCCACATCACCTCTCAAGTGCAATAACAAGCTCTCCATACACACATTTAAACACACACACACACACACACACACACACACACACACACACACACACACACACACACACACTCGTCGCTGTGATTAGCTTTGGCAGCACAAGGCCATCCAGCGCTCTCAGATATAACTGCTTCTCTTTGATAAACATGAGAGCTCAGACACACCGCTGTCTGCAGCTACCATCTGACTGAAAATCACACACACACACACACACACACACACACACTGACTGAAGCTATGCATGCATATACACATACATCCAAGCCTTCGGTCAGCGTACAATATCTCAGGGTTTGTGAAGCCGGGAGAATATTTGATATGTAGATAAGTCTTAAAAAGGGTGAGATTTGCATATTGGGCTCCTGTTGCACATGGCTCGGAGCCGCATGTATTTTTAATCAGCGAGTGGAGAAAAAATTAATTTGTTTTTGGTGGTGGGGGAGGAGGAGGAGAGAAGACGCTCTTCTCCGTTCCATTAGCAGCATTTTGTTGAAACAGTTGAGTTGGATTCAGATGAACTGTGTGTGTCTGTGTGTTTGTGTGTCTGTGTGTTTGCGTAAATGTAAATATGATTTCACTGCTGTAAGCAAGTGTGTATGTGCTCTACATGCAGTTTTGTGTGTTTAAGCATCATATTTCTATCCTGCAGCTAGTATTTATTAAATTAAACCTCTTCAGTTCTTCAATTAAAAGTGTGTTTTGTCGCCTCATTAAAACGACACCTTGTTGTTCCAAGAAAGGCGGCAGTTTCTTTTTTTATGTAAGTAAATTGTTTTTTTTTTTTTTTTTTTTTTAACCTGTTTCAATTTGTTTTTGCACTCACTTCATTCCTGCTGTATTTGTAAAATTGTCTATAACCTTGTTTCCAATTCATGTCTTGTCTTTTTGTTCATTTTAATGGCATTTGTATTACAGTTTTTTGTCTGGGAGGCATTTAGTTTATAACTTTGGAAAATGACTTAGTGATTGTCGGTTGTCTGCGTCTGGCTAGTTATGAATCAACATTTCATAAAAACAACAAAAAACACATTTAAACATTACAATTTTGTTGGACATTTTTTTTTTCTGAGAGGTGCCTGGATTGCCAAAGTCAAAGTCAAAGTCAAAGTCAGTTTTATTGTCAATTTCTTCACATGTACTTGACATACAAAGGAATCGAAATTGCGTTTCTCACTATCCTATGCGTTTACATGTACAACAACATCAAAGTGCAGGTGCGCAAGACGAGACAATCCTAAACTAAGACAATCCTAAACTGCACATCATTTATCTAAAGTGTGAGGAATGAACCTTTATCCTTGGTATTGTTAGTGTCTTAATACTGTACATGTGTCCTAACACTTCACAACATCTGTCAATCAGTGGAATCACTGCCAGCTGGAGGCAGGAACAATTATTGATTTTAACATCCTTAAGAAAAAGAAAACAGCTTTCACAAAAGATCTCTTGAACCTGGAGGACAAAATCTGGATTTCCTATCTACAACCTGTTAGAATTTCATGTTACACTTTATTGATTTGCAAAACATTGCAGAGGTTTTCAAAGTATATAAAAAAACATTTTTAAATTTCTTGATTAGGGTTAGAACTAATCCTAATTTAGGCTCCAAAAAGGTTTGGATTAGCATTTATACATCCCATAATATATAGGGATGTTTAAAGCATTAATGCAAAATAATACCTTAATGAGATTTAACAAAGAAAGTCTGAAGGAGTCAAGGAAGAAAAACACTTTTTCGACCTACAGTGTATCTTTATCTGAAAGTAACTTAAATAAAAATAAAAAAAATAAAAGAAAACTCAACAAATAATCATTTTTTAAAGACATACTCAAAATATTGACAGTGACATCAAATATATATGAAATTTGTGTCTGATTAATTGTACAAAGGTTTTTCATATTTCCCTCTTGAACAGCTGACATTGTCTTAATTGAGAATGATTTTAATCAGAATAAAGAAAAGTTTCCATTAAAAAAAATCCATGTGCAGGTTTATAGATAATTTTCACATTATTGATAAAACACAATGAAATCTAGTTTAAAACTTATAAATTGTAAAAGGATAGTGGGTGGAGTTAACTTTGAGCTGAGGTTTTACTCACATTTCGACTTAAGATGAGTAATACTGTAAATTTGTGTAAATAAACAGTTTGCTGGAGCACAGAAGTCTAAGATTTCTCTCCTTAATTGATGTCACATTTCACACCTGCTGCTCCATGTCCTTTCTTACACCATCTTGCATCAGAAGCTGTGTAAATCTTTTAAAAAGCTGTAAAGTTTTCTTAGGGAAAAAGCCCACGTTCGGTGGGGCGTGAGGTGTTTGTCCAGGTTAAATCAATGAAAACTTCCATCGCTGCAAAGTGAGTTCTCAGTGAGATAAAACTCCCCGCTCCGCTTCCATCTGTCTGTCTTTGATTCGCTGCCGCTTGCAGCAGTGGAGCCGCTTGTCTCTTTATTACAGTTGACAGTTTGTTTATGTCTGGTTTGAAGCGTTTATTTTTACAGCGTTTTACAGCTTCCCTCGGTCTCCTCGCTGACTCCTCTGACCTCGAGCTGACTGCTGCTTGTTTAGACATTAAACAGATTCAGACCCTCGGTGCTGTTACAGCACTGAGCAGCGCCAGGAATCATCGGCAAAATTACCATACAGAAGCCTTGATACCAAACCATTTACACTGTGACACTGATACTGGAGCAGAGCTTCATTTGAATTCTCGTGCTGCTCAGTGTTCAGCTGTAACTTTAATGGAGCTGACAGGTAACTAACGAAAGCCATTAATCACTTTACAATTTACAATCCTGTCTATCATAAGATCACAAAACAAATGTCTTCTAAACAACCTCCATAGATTATTCATTTTGTTTTTCAGTCTTTCATACAGCTCTTATTTTGAAAACAATACACAAAAGCAAAAGTAGAATTTGATCGGCTCACATGTAGACCTGACACTTGTCTACTATATTTACTGTGTTGTGTTTAGACAAAACATGAGACCTGACACTCGGGTCTCAGATCTTAATTAAAACAAGAACAAAAGATGTAGATGATGATGTAAAGTAGTTGTCTCATCAGGCTCCCAGTTATGTTTTCTTCAGTGTTCATTGTTCACGAGTTGTTGTTTTTTTTCACCAGAAGCCTGCAATATTTCTCTCCAAAAACAAACAGGCCCGGTGATCGAAGGTAAAAGCACACAGAAACAAACACAGAATGAAGGAATTTTATGTTAAGCATCTGTTCTATAAATGAACCCTTTTAATCAACCTCATGCACAACTGAAGTAGTAGTACTACTAGTAATAGTAGTACTTACAAAATACTCTAACAACTAAATTGTCTTGGGATGTATAAAGTACATCTAATCTAATATAACTCATGACCACTGGCTCATGTCCAAAGGAACTAAATTAAATATAATATGAATACAAAATATACAACATACATAGAAATAGTAATTTTTGTCATTTTAATTAAAAATAGTTAATATTAGGCATTTAAGTTAAATGACTTCAGACCTGTTTTAACAAGTCTTGAGACTTATGTCTTCAAGACTTCAAGAATTCAATTCAATTTATTTGTATAGCCCAGAATCACAAATCACAGATTTGCCCCAACAGCCTTTACAGTTTTACAAAAGCAACACAACATCTCCTGTCCTTAGACCCTCACATCGTATACTCCCTAAAAAAAACCTTTAACGGCGAAAAAAAAAACAGAAGAACCCTTAAAGACTTGAGGCTAACCTGCCTGGACTCCACACAGTTTGAGACTGTTAGTCATTTTAATGTCATACATGATGTGTGTTTGTGTATTGTGTATTTTATATTTATATATATATTTTTATTAGTGATGCACGATATATCGGCCAACCGATATATATCGGCCGATATGTCACGTTTTTTAACTTATCGGTATCGGTCCGATATCAACAAATTCTGGCCGATATGTCAACAATTGTCAGAGTTAAACCGCTACAGTTAGTTGGGTCACTGTCTGCGTGTCTCTCAGCAACGCGCTAAGCTAGCTGGTCCTAGCGGGCTCCTCCGTCACATCGCATCGCCCGAAAAGACAAAAAAATGAGCGGAACGTTGCTCCGGGGTGTCGGACACCGTCCTGTCGCCTTCTCATCGCCGGCCGCCGCCTCCGCCGCCGACGTCGCTGCCTTCGCGGAGCTCCATCGGGTCCGCTCCGCCGTACTTCCTCTAACCACATGACAGTTTTACAGTGAGCCTTCCTTTAAATAAAGAGCACTGTTGTACTTTTCAAATGTACAGTGTTTTTTCTGGTCTGTACTAAATTTGTGACACTACAGAAAACTTTTTTTCTCTACATATATCGATATCGGCAAATATCGATATCGGCAGTGACTGCCGATATGTATATCGGATATCGATATCGGCCGAAATTTTCACATCGGTGCATCCCTAGTTTTTATATATTTTTTTTAGTTCTTAGTATATTCCTTAAAGTCCCTCCAGAGGTTTGAATAGAATTGTATTTCAGTGTGCAGTCGTTGAGCTGAAGGCCTCTCTGCTCTCTCTACAACCACCTAACTTTCAGCTGAACAAAATCTAAATTTATTATTAGCGTTCAGTGAAGCGGTGATACTGTGGGGATTTTTACTCCCTCCTTCCCCTTTTGACAAGTGTCAGATCGAGGCAGAAGCTCTTAAAAGGAAGCTTGGAGTTGGCTGCATTCCTGCTGCTCTAAGGCAAACTCTCCACCTGGTGCGTGAGCAGCAGCTCTCGCAGTGTGAATCCACCGTGTGAGAATGTGTGTTTTGCAGTGGAGATTAATTGCACAAAAGCCTTTCTGGACTGACTTCAACTTGGGTATTTCTATCTTCGTGTGCGTGTGTGAGTAGCAGTTTAGAACATATGTAGAGAGCAACTGTCAGTGAAAAAGTGTGTGTGCCGCTGTGCGTCTCTGGTGGCAGAGCATGTCCTAGTTTCACGACAACTTCTATCATTCTGACACCGAGCGTGGTGGGAACAAGCTCGACATCAGGAAAGCGTTTATGTATCAACAAGTTTGACATTTTCTAAGTTGAGTAGTTTAGCTTTGGTGAAATTCACTGTGTGATTTGAAGTCTCAGTTTCTCCTACGAGTCGTCTGAGAGATTTCTGTTCTAAAACATTTTTAGGGGTTTGTTATATTTCCCATGAATTCATCTAGAACAAACCAAAACTAAAGAATAACAAATCACAAAACCTCTAAAGTGTTCATTAGTGTATCAATACAGAGTTAATACATGGAGTTTAAAGGGTTAGACTTGATATCTTTTGAAATAACACCAATAGATTTATTGATTTGTTATTGTAAAGGAAATGGGACAATACATGTAAATATGTCAGGTTATAGCCAGTGGCTGATTTCCATCTCTAGTCCCATGATATACTTGAAATTAACTTGTCTTTAGTCAACTTAGACTCATACATTTTTTTTAATTTATACTTTGTCTTATCTGACATTTACGAGACATGACTAGAGACTGGAGACTTCAGCTTTTCTAATTGTGACTCACTCGATCTCAAAAACTGAAAACAACTTCAGCTCTCCTCATCATCTTTAACGCACTTCATCCTAAAAACTTGCGAGGTGACAAGGTGAGGTTTTGCAATTGTATTAAAATATGCATTGACTTGTACTTAAAGACAGGAGACCACAGCTTTTCTCAGCGTGACTCACTTCCCTCTAAAAAACTCTAGAAAATTAAAAATCTGGAGACTTGGTGTCATCGTTTTAATGCATCATTTACTTCTGCTTTGGCAAAAAGCCAATAGTAATTTGAGAAAAACTATAACTAACTATAGACTATTTTGGTCGCTTCACAATGATTTTCAAGCATAAATCAAACCGTTTATCGATATTTTTTAAATATGAGCGACTAATGATTAGGAGGTTAAAGGTCAGAGTGCTGACAATTGAAACATACACATGAGAAGTCGTAATTCAGATGTTAATGAGTGCTGAAGCTGTTGAGGTTCGGGGTGTCAAACATCACTTGAGATGAAATGAACGTTAACTGGAGGCTTTGGAGTGTAAACGGACATTTGTTATGCAGTTTAATCTCTGGCTGGTTTCCATGACGCTGCTGAGTTTCCTCCAGCCGAGCCTGTCAGAACGTTTCAGTCTGACACCCTGACAGACTGTTTGAGGGGAAAACACACACAAGCACAATCCACATGACTACATTTTTCACTGCAGGGGTCTGAGCAAATGTGTGCGTCTGTGTGTTAGAGGAAGAGTGTGCACAGGGCGACCGAAAAAGAGAGTAAGTTTGTGTGTGTGTGTGTGTGTGTGTGTGTGTGTGTGTGTGTGTTTTAGTCTGTGTGTGTGTGTGTCTGTGTGTGTGTGTGTTTGACAGCTCGCAGCATTGATCAGAAGATAAACCGGCAGCCTTTTCGCTCCATTGTGGCACGTAATGGTTATGGGAGCATCAATACACACACACACACACACACACACACATTCACACACACACACACACACACACACACACAGTTTTGCTCAAAAGCCAGACTGATACATCAGCGATCTCTTAACTCACGAAGGCGCTGGAGATAAAATCTTTATAACACTCGCTGACAGTCTTCAACTTTTTTCCTGCCTGAGATCTGCATCTGAATCAATGAGTTTCATCTCTGTTTGAAAAACTGTGACAGCTTTTCTTTCAAAATGATTGATAGCAGCAAATCAAAACTAATATGGTAGTTTTTTCAAGGATGGGAGGGAAACCTGATGATTATTTTTAAAAATTACCAACACTGTCAGATGAAGATTTCCTCTTTTTTCCCAGATTCTCATTGTTTTGAAATAATCTTCAGATAGTGTTGTTTCACCTCAGGGGTTTCACTGAACTTTGACAATCAACTACTGCAGCGTGTTTTATTTTGTCAGTCTGCGCCCCAAAACATTCTCTCATCTGGCTTCTTACAGATGTGAAGACATTGTGTTACGATTGAAGCTCATGAGTCGTAGTGAACACATGCACCAGTGTTTCCTCACAGCAGCAGAGTTAATATTGTCCCTCCTCAGTCTCTGCTTTGCTTAACTCATGGGATCAAGATCAAAGCTTTTAGATGCATTCCAGAGGACCCAGGGACCTTATTTCACAAATAAATCTCTATTTTGCCCCCATTTGAATTGTACCATATAAGGTCTATCTATTTTTATCACTACAAAAAAAATGGGTAAATCTGCTGCACTTTGACTTTCTGACTGAACAGAAGAGGTAACCAATTATCGAGCTTCGTGTGGGAAGCAAAATATAAACCTCTTCTTCTCATTTTTGTCAAGTGAAAATTGAGATTTTTACAAAGATAAGAAAACTTTCAGTCTACTTATAGTTTGAACAATGCAAAGAAAAGGAAAGTTTACATTAGAGGAACATAATAAAAAAATCATGACCATTTTTTTAATTATTATATTTTAGAGTAATAATGATTGGATTATGGCATTTGTTCGGTTTAGTCCATTACTCGAGAGTGTTTAATTTTGATGGGATCATAGATCTCCTAATACAACTGGTGTATGTTAACTCCGTTGTCTTTCAGAAATATACAGTGCAACCAACATTTTAAAATGATTATTATTTGAATTAACAATTTGAGAGAAGGCAGTTGAATAACTATTCTGGTCAATTGCTGCAGGTAGTGTATAGTAGTACTCTAACTGTTAAAGTGATGGGAAATGAAATGTGTTCTAACAGAAAAAGTCGTGAAAAGTTGGTGTTCCTATCACAAACATTATCATATTATAAAATTACAGAGTGAGGAAAAAACACAACTCTATAAACCAACTGCTGAAAGTAATTATAACATGAGTTAAACTGACGAAAAACAGACTGTTAACTGAACATTCTTTTCTTTTCTTTCATTTAATATGGCATCGCTTATATTCTAACACACACCTATAGTTCACCTATAGTCTTGTGACAGCAGAACAGGGACTTAAACACACCACCTCAGCCATTTCCTTTGGTGGTATTCATTCATTCATTTATGAGAGTGGGGCTCTGGTAATAACTTTACTGAGGAAGAGTGTCTCCGCAGTAGGTAGACACACACGCACGCACACACACACACACACACACACACACACACACACACTCAACTTCTCTGCTCGCAGCCACAAAGCAGCCGTGACAGAAATTGGGCAGCAGGTTAATAACTACTGCCCATCCTCACAGTACCCAGGGCCACACACACACACACACACACACACACACACACACACACACACACACACACACACACACACACACAGTCACAGACAGCATGTCCAGGAACTGCAGATGATAAAGTGTTAGGTCTTGGTATTGAGTCAGTGTGTGTCAAGGATGTCCAGCTCTGCTCTATTCCCTCTGCATGCTATTAGATTAAGAAACTGACACACACACACACACACACACACACACACACACACTGAATGTTTCCTTGTTGGCTTTTCCTTCCTCATCTTTTCACCTCTCAGACCTCATAGTACTACATTCACAGACCTGAACTATTTACTGTGACATTAAATTATATAATCGTGTGAAAGTGAAGGAAAATCTCAGAGGTCAAAGGTCATAGGCCTGCCACCGATTACCACCACAGCTATTATACCATTCTTTCTGGAAACAGGGTAGTAGTAGTAACATTAGTTTCACTGTAAACCCTTAAACACTATAGATGTCCAAGAGAGTATATAATCTCATATTAAGACAGCTACATGAACAGTAAACCTTCTTGTAAAATCTCCTTTTTTGTTTTTTAATTAGGTTGACAGCAAAAATTGAAACACCAGCCTTTTATATTGGGGCTGCAACTACAGACTATTTTCCATTTTAATAAATCTATTGATTTCCAACATATAAATAAATGTGGTTTCAGTTTTCTTTATTTTTATTAAGGGATAATCAGTGAGTAAAACTAAATTCTGTGGTTGTGAATTGTTGCAGTTGCCTTCTTTTAAGATGGAAATACTCAGTGTGTTTGTCTCCACATTCACTAAACCTGGAGCTTTTATTTGTCCCCTTTTATTGTGTGAGTGCATTTCTGCAGACAGAGAGACAAATTGTGAGAAAAAGAGGGGAGATGGATGGATGGATGGAGGGATCGAGGAGAGGTGTGTGTGTGTGCGAGGGGGAGTAGAAGATAAACGGCTCTTCTTTGATGGTGTGAGGCGTCGATTGAAACGGCGAATAAAGGCCGGCTTTCATCGGCCAATGGGCTGTTAGTGACACGGGGAAACGAGCCAAGCTGATTGGCCCGCGGCCTGAGAACACTTCCTGGGCCAGTAAACTGCACGCTCTGTCACCCCGCTATTCTCCCTCTTCATCCCTCGTTCCCTCTCTCTTTCATTCATTGTCTCTCTCCATTAATTACCCTTCCTCTCTCTTTCTGTTTGTCCAGAACATCTTTGTCTCTCTCTGTGTTTTACAGTCGTGAACCTCTTTCGCCCTCCTTCCGTCTCTTAAATTTCACTCTCTCCCTTCCTTTTTAACAATCTCTTCTTCTGTCCATGTCTGTTCCTCCTCTTCCCCCCTTTATGACTTATCTACCTCCTTTGCTTCATCATATCTGCATTTCAATTCCTTACCTCAGTCTGATCAGTTCTTCTTCTCTTTCTTTCTCTTTCCTTTTCCCTCCTTCTCTTTTTACTTGCTTTTGTCTCTTCTCCTTTTTTTCTTTCTCTTTCCTTTTCCTCTCCTCTTCCCTCACGGGTTGTCCCCTCTCCTTTTTTCCTTTTTCTTTTACGTTATCTTTTCCCCTATTCCTGCCTCACCTTTCTTCGCTCCATCTTCTGTACATCTTGTCTTCCCCTTTATCCTCTCTTCCACATTTCTTTCTCGTTTGCCTCCTCCCTTCCCTCAACTTTTTTTCCTATCCTCTTCTTATTTCCCCTCTCACCACTTCTTTCCTCCATTTCCTCATCTATCCTTCTCCACCTGTCCTGTCATCTCCTCCTCTCTACTTTCCACATCTTTCTTGTTATATGCTTCCTCTCTTTTCTCTATTTCCTCTCCTCCTTTATGTTTTGCTTTTTCCATCTTTTTTTCCTCCTCTCACCTCCCTCACTTCTTCTCCTCCCTCTTCCAGAGAGTTGAAAGGTGAAGTGTCGTCTTGTCATGAATCAGAATGCATTTTTTCCAGCACATTGTTTAAGAAGAGTGTACGGTGGAGAGAGAGAAATGGAGAAGGAGAGCGAGAGATGGAAGGAGGCTGAAGGAAGAAAAAAGAGAGAAAATCATTTTGCTATGAAGTAGACAGAGAGCGGGTGCGTCGCTCGGCTGCCTCAGAGATCGATTGCTTTGCGGAGCTCCTGACAGGTGTAATTGTAAGGGCGTCATCTGTTCTTGTTTGCACAAAATACATTTTTTTTCCCGTCTCTCTTTTCTTTTCTGTTTTTTCCTGTGAAGCCGCAACTGTAGAGATGCGGTGCGCGGCGTCGCCGTCACCTTCGCCTAATCTTCCCGCCATCATCCCATTCTTGCGCTTGCCACAGGACAAATCCCCTGTTATTTGAACAGATGGTCGGAAATCCATTCTGGTGATAAGTTGCCTCTAGTTAGCATTTAGATTACCTGCAAAAATGGAACAATTTACTACTCTGCCTCCCAGCATAACTTCCTCCTCCCCTCCTCCTCCTTTACCTCCCTCATTTTCTTCACCAACAACCCCCCCACTCTTTTCTTCCCTTCGGCTGCCCCCTCCCTTCAGCTCCCTGTCATCTTTTGTACTTGCTTTGACTCGTTTTGTAACGAATTACAGTGAACTTTGATGAGTGTGTTAAAGAGTTAGAGGCGGGAGGGAGGGATGAGGAGGAAAAGGAGGAGAAGAAGAAGGTGGGGGGGAAGGCAAAACAAGGATTCCAATTGATTAGTCTATCTAGTATTGGATTAGTTGTTTGGTGTATAAAAGAAACAAAAATCATCAGATAACTATTTTGGAAGTCTAAATAAACCAGAAAATAGTCAGAATAATTGGAGATTAATGTCACAGTTGGCATCAATAGTTGATTAGTCTCTGCAGCTTTTGATGGGAGAATGAAAACGAGGTAATGGAAGAGGAGAGAAGAAAAGGTAAGGAGGAGAAAAAAGAGAAATGACAGGAGGTAGAACAAGAAGCAGTTTGTTTTCACTCATTGAAAAACAGCTAAATTTGAAATTAAAAAGTTGCAGGAGAAAAAAGAGAGAAAGATGGAAGAATGAATGTAGAGGAAAGGGAATGAGGAGAAAAAAGGGTGCAGGTTGGAGAAGGAAGGAGAGGGAGAGAGAATAAGACGGATAGAAGCAAAATTTTAAAAAAGAAGAAAAAATGAGTTAGAGGTAGGTCAAAATACGCAATGAAAGAAGGATATAAAAAGAAGGGAGAGAAAGTATGTGAGCGAGGAAATGAAATGGGGATTAAAAATAAGGAAGGAGAGGATGTGGGAAGGATGGATGCAACAGGAAGAGAAATGGAGGGAAGACAGAAAGAAAGCTGAGGAAGATTAAATGAAGAGCACATGCTATGTTAAATGTAGGAGGGATAGAAAGGTGAAGAAGGGAAAGAAGAGACAACTGCAAAGAAGGAGAAGAAGAAGAGGAGAGGGAAAAAAGATCTGGAGAGAATAATGAGACAAAAATGTGGGAGAAAAGAAGAAGGGAAAAAGGGATGAAAAAGATGAGTAGAGTTAATTTAGTCCTAATCTTTCACTCATCCTCTATCTTTTTAATTTATCCTTCCCTTCTTTTTTCTCTTCCCTCCTCTTTCTCTTTCATCTTATCTTTCATCCCACCCTTTCCATCCCATTTTGGTTTTTTTCTCTTTTCTGTTTCTCCATTTTCTTGTTCACCTTTTCTGCTTCTTTTTCCAACATTCTTGTTTTTTTCAATTGTTTATTAGATGTTTCATGTTGACATATGTATGTAAAATTAGGTTGGTTTGGGACAAACTGGTGTTAAACACACACACACACACACACACACACACACACACACACCTCCAGGTGTTCAGTTGAATATGACAGATAGCGGTGTGTATTGGCATGTCTTTTCCCGTTTGTGTGAGAGCCTGTGTGTGTGTGTGTGTGTGTGTGTGTGTGTTTGTGTGCGTGCTCACTTATTCCTTCCTCCCTCACTCAGTCTTCTTCTTCTCTGCTATAAATTATGTGTCACTCGTCTCCCAGAGCTGTGATGACTGTCTGATTTACATAATCCAGTTAGAGGAGTCAAATGGCTCTGTCTGCTAGTGGATTTAGCATGCTAGCCCTGGCGCTAGCTTCATTAGCATGGACCGTTACATCCTGACACACACACGGCCGTGTGTGTTTGCATATATTTGTGTGTGTTTTCAAGTTTATGTTGGGCAGTTTATGTGTGTGTGTGTGTGTGTGTGTGTGTGTGTGTGTGTGTGTGTGTGTGTGTGTGTGTGTGTGTGTAAAGGATTTAACATGTTGATACAACTACCTCCTGCACGGGTTACATTTGCCTCCTCTGCATGGTCCCATTGGGGTGTGTGTGTGTGTGTGTGTGTGTTTGTGTGTGTGTGCATGGGCATGCTTCAATCTTTACACTCAGATATTTATATATTGATTGAAATGAAACTGCACTCAATCGGCTAGACATGTATTTCAGTTTGTTTTCCTCAGTGGACCTGTTGAGGTGTGTGTCTGTGTGTGTGTGTGTGTGTGTGTGTGTGTGTGTGTTTGTGTGTGTGTGTGTGTGTGTGTGTGTGTGTGTGTGTGTGTGTTTGTGTGTGTTTGTGTGTGTGTGTGTGTGTGTGTGTGTGTTACATGTAATGCAGAAGCTCCGTTATCTGAACTGGAATTTGTGTTTTTGCCCCAGGACGATGTCGATCAGTTTATCACTTTATTCTAGAGTGAGACATCTCAACACTTACTGGCCACATTTCAGTTAAAACATTTACTGGATTGATGACCCCACGACCTTTTCCTCCAGCGCCACCTCTGGGCATAACCATGTTGTTTCTTTAATCCAACACTTTGAACTCAGCCGGAGTCTGTTCACATCCAGGAGAATCAATTCTTTTAGTTTTTGTAGATTAGGAGAGGAATGTGAAGGAGAATCCTTTAACTATGATGTAACATGAGGAGAAATAATTCTGCTTTGGCTGTTGCCACAGCAACCTGGTCCCAGATAAACGGGTAAAGTGGACAATTGGTTAAATAAAAGTAGAGGCTCATCGTTATCTGAAAACAATCTGACAACTGTTTTTTCTCTTCACTGCCGTCATTTTGGTCTGTGTGTAGGGCTGCAACTGCAACTATTTTGATAGTTAATCAATCTATTAGTTATTGAATTGAATAATTGATTAACTGTTTGGTTTGTAAAATGGTGTAAATGTCAATCATGGTTCCCCTAAAGCTAAAGATTTTTTATCCAGACCAACAGTCCACAACCCAAAGATCATCAGTTTACTACTATAGAAGAATAATTTAAAAAAATCAGATTTGAGAAACTGGGGCTAGAGAAAAATTTCTTCTTAAGTGACTGAAATTAATTAATCGATTATTAAATAGTTGGCGATTAAGGCAAAATCTGGCAACCATTAATCAACTAATCGTTGCAGCTCTGTCTTGTATCTTGTAACTGAGGAGAGCAATGTTATTCAAATAAATGCAGAATAAACCCAAAATCATGTCTGTATCTGTCAGTTCCTGTTGTATTTCTGATTGGTTTGTTGTGGATGTGGACAGCAGTCACAGAATTCTCACCGTATTAGCCCAAGTGAAGCGGCCACAGTTTCTGTTGGACTCTTGACCCGCTTGTATATCATATTTTCTCCCTGGGTTAAAAACGTATCAAATCTCTGGCTGATTTTGGAGGAGCTGTTCTATCACACAGCACATCGCCCGCTGCATCTCTGCACGTAGAACACCATGCAGCAGGGAAATTTACAATTATCTCAATCTGTCCAATCTCGTAATTTATTTGAGAAATATCAGAGCTCCCAGAATTCTTCCAGTTTGGTGCAAAAGTGAAAAAAAAAACATCTCACCTTCTTGCACATGTTTGAATCAGAGTGAAAGAAGTTCTCCAAAACTCACTTTGTGTTTACCCTTGTTTACCTTTGTTTATATTTCCACTGTAGTTGACTTATTCACTTTTCTCCTCATACTTGGCCATTGATTCCTTCATTTAGAAGACACAGCAAAATATCTTGTAGAATATGATTAAACTGTCATCCGCTGAACTTTTTCTTTATCTATACTTCTGCTCTTAGGTTGATTCCAAGCGACACATCTGATCCTCTGATATCTCAGTGTTTTGTTGCCGGCAGCTCTGTTCCCCGGACAGCCTGTTAAATTAAAAACCATTACAGAAAGACAAGAGCAGGTAGTTATCTGTCTTTTATTCTGCTGTGAAACCCCCTCTGAGAGAGGATGTAGAGAGGGATGAGTGAAAAACACAGAATATATAACAAAAAAAAGGTAGATAGGGAGACCTACTGAGAGAATGAAAGGGAAACCAGGTGAAATGTTGCCTAAAACTGCAGCTGTGTGTTGGATAATGGGATGTTGAGGTGATGTGTGTGTGTGTGTGTGTGTGTTTTTGTGAGTGAGCATACACACACACACACACACACACACACACACATATCCTGCCAAGTCTGGGAAAAAGACTAATTTCTGGCAGCACATTAAGTTCGCCAACTTCTGTTGTGTGTTTATTTTATTTGTATGCTTGTTAGAGTGAGTGTGTGTGTGTGTGTGTGTGTCTATAGGAGTCTTTATGTGTGTTCATGCTTCTTTATTTACATAAAATAGAGCTGCAACAACGCCTTGATTAATTGATTAGTTAAATTATTTGGAAACTATTTAATGATCATTTTTAAAAAGGAAATTTCCAATTTCGCTGGTTCCAGCGTATCAAACCTGATTGTCTGGTTTCCTTAGGTCAAATTTAGAAAACTATTTTAAGCTGCTGTCTAGTTAATTCAGCATCTTAAAACCAACTACATGTCCCCTAGAGCTGCAACAATTAATCAACTGATCAATTAGTTGCTATCTATACATTTAAATTCGTTAAGAAGGAAATGTCCAAATTCACTTAGTCCAGGACTGCTATACAGTGAAGAAAACAAGTATTTGAACAAAGAAGAAGAAAAATCCAGAAATCACAATGCATGTTTTTTTAATGATTTATTTGTGTGATATAGCGGCAAATAAGTATTTGAACACCTGAGAAAATGAATGTTAATATTTGGTACAGTAGCCTTTGTTTGCTATTACAGAGGTCAAACGTTTCCTGTAGTTTTTCACCAGGTTTGCACATACTGCAGGAGGGATCCTGGCCCACTCCTCCACACAGATCTTCTCTAGATCAGTCAGGTTTCTGGGCTGTCGCTGAGAAACATGGAGTTTGAGCTCCCTCCAAAGATTTTCGATTGGGTTCAGGTCTGGAGACTGGCTGGGCCATGCTAGAACCTTGATATGCTTCTTACGGAGCCAGTCCTTGGTTTTCCTGGCTGTGTGCTTTGGGTCGTTGTCATGTTGGAAGACCCAGCCACGACCCATCTTCAATGCTCTGACTGAGGGAAGGAGGTTGTTCCCCAAAATCTCACAATACACGGCCCCAGTCATCCTCTCTTTAATGCAGTGCACTCAGTGTGTTCTTTGTTGCTATTATAGCAGCAACAATTAGTAGATTCATCAATTAATTGGTAACTATTACATTAATTAAGCTTTTTTTCCTTTACAACCAATTTGATTAAGTTTAGGAAGATTTCAAAATTTTCTGGTTCTAGCTTCTCAAATCTAATTATTTTCTGGTTTCATCCTATACATTTGTATTAGCATAAGGAGAAACAATGCATGGACATAATATTGCTCCAGAGGCTTTTATTAATAATCTCTTGGCTAAAGAAAAAAAATAGATTTTCTCTATGAAGGTCAATAGCGTTTCACATTATTAATGCATTAATCTGTGATTTCAGATGCCTGATGATAATTCCCTGAAAACACCCGCACGCATGCACACACACACACACTACATATCGACTAGTAGTGCATAGACTAGTTGTCATGGAAACATGTTGTGGTGAGCAGTATGGAAACCTGGTTGTCGGGGCGATTGCAGAGGTAAATGCACCATACAGTGTCGAGTCAGGGCTCCGTCATGGCTTCAGCGTGACAAGAAAAACAAAAACAAAAAAAAGCTGAGTGTGACCTCTGATGTCATCTGATCACTGTAACACACACACACACACACACACACACACACACACACACACACACACACACACACACACACAGAACCTCACAGACTAATTTACACCTCATTTCTAGAAACGCGCACACACACACCCTCCTCCAACCTCTAAAGGCGACCATGTGGCGGCTTTATCGTGCTTCCTGTTTCTCGCCGCGGCCCCACAATCCTTCAGTCTCCCACAACAGGAAATTAAAGGAGTGTGGCGCCCCGAGCGCCTCGACTTTTTGATTTGTGTGAGCTGCTATCGCTAATGAAAATCAGCGCGGCGCTCTGGACAACGGGGGCCGCTGATAGAGGAGCGACTTGTTCACCACACAACAGCCGGCATCTCCCAACAAGTGAGCGCTGTAATCGCCTGGAGGAGAAGGAGGATGTACGGGGGGAGGAGGAGGAGGCACCATTCCCCTGTGATGGATGCAGGTTACACACAAACAGTCAGATGGGAATACACACTGAAATTCTGATAAAGACTTTTAGAGACCTTTTTGTTTATTGGTTGACAAATTCTCACAGATGCTGAAAAATAAGAAAGTGTTTGCTCGGGGAGAAAGGAACAGTTTAGGTTCTCATCCTCTGCTACTTTATATACTTTCTGTTCTTCTGAGACAGGAAATGCTGATTTTCACATTTAAAACTTTATACGCTCAGACCAAAATTGTCCAGTTATACAGTGGACAGAGGTGGCAGAAGTACTCAAGTAAGAGTACCAACACAGCAAAGTAACAATACTCTGAGTCCTTCAAGGAAAAATCACACTAAAGTAAAAGTATTATGATTTGATGTAGTTACTTACTTTGGTAGATGAGTATTATGAGCTGACATAAAATATTGTAGTAAAGTATAATCAGCCTGATGTATTGTAGTATTATGAGTAGTTTTTTCCTCTCTAAATCATCTGATTCTTAGTGTTTAAAAGCATGTTTATATTGTAGCTAATACAGTTAGCTGAACTACTTTCTACACACTTAGCTAGTTTAGTCCAATGGTTTCCAACAGAGGGGTCGGATCCCTCCAAAGGGTCAGCTGGACTAAAAGGACAAAACTCCTGGTTTTATCTTCAACAGTGTGTTTTAAACATCTCCTTTAATATACAATGTTACCATGTATGATAAATATCTAGTTAATAATGGATTGTAGAAGGAAAGGTTGACAAATATCCATCTGAAATGTAACTAAAGCTGTCAGACATGTAGTTAAGTAGAAAGAACAATAATTCATCTGACATGGAATTAAGTGTGTAAAGTAGCCTGAATAGGAAATATTTTCTAATATAAATACTTAAAAAGTGAGTGAATGTACGATCACTGTCTGCTTCTTTTCTATGGTTTATTCATCCTTCCCTGTTTCTTCATTTGTTTGCTTCCTTTCTCTCATCTTTTTTCTGTTTTCATCCTCCTTTTTCCCCTTCTTTGTTTTGTACCTTCTAGTTTTCGATCTCCATGCAACTTTTCCTCTCGGCCTGTCATCATCTCAGATCTTCCCTCATCCCCCTCTTAGCCTCTTCTTATTCTCGTATTTCCCTGCAGTGAAATGTGGAAAAACGGATGGCTTTAGTGTGAAAGGATGCAGGTTTCTTTAAAATGTGCAGCCATGGTTGCTCCACCGCTGACCATGGTGCTGAAGCAGTGATAAATGCACAGGGGATAAGTTACCTGTGATTTCTATCTCTGCTGTCTGGGTTTATGGTTAGTTTCCACACTTTGCAGTAAAATAGTTAATTAAAAGTGTGGTGCACCGAAGAGCCGATATGCAGCAGGTCTCACTGGTGCAAATCTGTGGTATTTCATACAGGACAGGTTATAAAAGATGCTTTTTGTCTATGGACTGATGCTCTTTCTGCAGTGTGTTGTTTGTTGCTCTTATCAGCTATAAGAGCAACAATTACTAGATTAATCAATTATTTGCCAACTATTACAATGATTAAGATTGTTTTTTCTTTACAACCAATTTGAGTAATTTTAGGAATATTTCCCAATTTTCTGGTTCTAGCTTCTCAAATCTGATTATTTTCTGGTTTCTTTAGTCTATAATAGATAACTGACTTTTTATTTTCTGGTTTCTTTAGTCTATAATTGATAACTGACTAACTTTGGATTGTTGACTATTGGTCTGGACAAAAACGACATATTTTGTGAATCTCCAGCTTTGACAAACAGTGATCAGCATTTTACGCCGTTTCATGAACCAAACAACTAAACAATTAATCTGTTAATCATTTCAATAATCAAAAATGTTATTGCCTTTGCAATGCAGAATGATGGTCTTGGTCATTATACATTTTTTGTTCTCTGAGAAAAGGTGATGCACCTGAAATCCATTTTCCGGCTGCAGCATTGTTTGAGTCTCCTCTGCTGTTTTCTTTCTCTCTACCTGTCACGCTTTCTGTCTTTTATTCCTTTCTGCCCCGTCCGCTCCCTCCCACTGTCTCATCCTCCTCCTGCTTCTGTCTTATTATTTCTGCCAGTATTTAGTGTGCAGCATTCAGACAAGGTCATGGAGCAATTTGTGTATATGTCGGGATGTGTGTGTGTGTGTGTGTGTGTGTGTGTGGCCTCCTCTCTCCCTCGTCTCATCCAGGCACTCAGCCAACAGAGAACGTCTTGATCCTGCACTCAGGACATTGTGTGTGTGTGTGTGTGTGTGTGTGTGTGTTTGGTTGTACTGTAAAGGGAAAAGGGAACAGTATAATACCTGTAATGTCTGAGTGGCTGACCGAGGGGGAGGAATAGTGACGTTGGCAGTTTCTGATCTTGTTCTTGTTTAGTGTTCAGCTCAGGGACTCGTGGTGTGAGTCTACATAGCCTTTTATAAACGTTTTGTCAGAGCTGCAGCTAATGGCTTTTTTAATATTGATTAATCTAGTGATTATTGAAATGATTATATTATTCATTTTTGTTTCTTAAAATGGTGTAAAATGTCAATCAGTGATTCAACCTAAAATGTCTTTTTTGTCCAGACCAACAGTCCACAACCCAAAGATTATCATTTTACTGTTATATAAGAGGGCGACACGGTGGAGCAGTGGGTAGCACTGTTGCCTCACAGCAAGAAGGTCGCAGGTTCAAGACCGCCTTGGGCCTGGGTCTGGGACCTTTCTGTGTGGAGTTTGCATGTTCTCCCCGTGTCTGCGTGGGTTTTCACCGGGTACTCCGGCTTCCTCCCACAATACAAAACATGCTCAGGTTAATTGGCAAATCTAAATTGCCCATAGGTGTGAGTGTGTGTGTGAATGGTGTGTGAATGGTGTGTGTGCCCCACGATTGGCTGGCGACCATCTGGGGTGTATCCCCCTGCCTCTCGCCATAAATGCGCTGGGATAGGCTCCAGCAGACCCCTGCGACCCCGAAAGGGAATAAGCGGGATAGAAAATGGATGGATGGATGTTATATAAGACTAAAGAAACCAGAAAATAACCAGATTTGAGAAGCTGCGACCAGTAGTTAGAGATTAATTAAATAGTTGGGAACTACTCAATAAATTGACTAATCATTGCAGCTGTACTGTATGTTCGCAGAACCTTTAGAAGGAAGTGATCTCACAGAATATACCTGCAATTGTTCCACTACCCCTCGAGTGAATTGGGGTCTGATCTGCAATCCAATCTATATGCTGGAATTTCAGCTTTTAAACAAATGCATCCAGTTCTTCTTCTTGCTCATCGTCTCTGATGACTTGTGTTGGAGACAGAGATGCTTCAAAAGTGACCAACAGTTACAGCCAGTTACATCCTAATATCACCAGCTGTTTACCTCTGTTTATGGATAATTTAAACAAACAGGATAGTAGAGCTGCAATGATTAGTGATCAATCTGTTTTTTCTTTAGTATTCTATAATAGTAAACTGATTTTTGGGTTGTGGATTGTTGGTCCGGACAAAAAAGACATTTGAGGTTGAATCTTCATTCCCTTATATTACGTTTGACAAAATAAAAATAAAAGAAAATAAACAGAATTTGTAGGACGTTGAAGGTAATTCATGAAAAGCAAAGTAGCAGTGTCAGCTGTGAGCCTAAATGATCAGAAAACGGATCAAACTGGCCTGAAGTCATAGAAAAATAACTTTTGTTTAATCCACTGTCTCACATAAACACATTTTCTCCTCCACATCTACTTCCTTATTTGATGAGCTCTTGGTCCTACACATACTTAAATGTCACAAACACAACATAAGCTTATTCATATTTCATCCTAATGGCAGAATACAACAGTTGTCATTGTCAAAAAAAACATGTTCTATCGAGTCAGACTTTGCAGAAAGTTTTTCTTGTAGGTTCCAATGTTCCTCTCTGAAACTGTTTGAATGACAGGAACTTACTACATAGGGAATATTATAGTCTGCTTCATCTTTACGGGGAGCCCACTCTTCCAGGGAACATAACTCCAAAGTCCTGTTTCCTCTCTCACTAGTGATCAAACTCATCTTATGAATTAAATATCTAATCAATTAATCAATAATTGATAGCTTGATCAACTACTAAAATAGTCTGTAGTTGTAGCCCTCTGTAGCCCTTCCAGTCTTTATGATAAGCTACAGGCTAACAACACCCTAAATACAGCTCAGGCTCACAAACAAAACCAATGAGTTTCTTTTTTCTAAAACTTTGAACTATTCCTTTAGTTTATGCACAAACTGAAAGCAAATCTCCCTCTTATTCTGTGCTAAATCTTCAGCTAACCCCCCCCTCTCTCTCCCTCTCTCTCTCACCCACACTGGTGTTTCTCCTCTGCTCGCTCTCTCTCTTTCTTTAATTTGACCAGAATATTTTGCTTTAATGCATTTTTTAAAATAAAGTCAGTGTTAATATTCAAAACTGCAGCTTATCAATGTTTCTCTCTTTGCAAAGCAGCCCATAAATATTAATGTTGATCAGCCACGCTTCCTCGATGCTCCGCCGCATCGCCGTCTTCCTGCATAGTCTTCAGTGTGTGTGTGTGTGTGTGTGTGTGTGTCAGTCTGGCTGTGATTTTCTGTCTGTGCATTATATGTTTGTGTTTATTGTCTATGTGTGTGATTGTTTGTGCAGGCCATCTACAGTTTTGAATTTTTGTCTCACTTCATGTGTGTGTGTGAGACAGTTTGTGTCTTGTGGGGGCGTGTGTATGTGTGTGTGTGTGTGTGTGTGTGTGTGTGTGTATGTGTGTGTGTGTGTGTGTGTGTGTGTGTAGAAGAATGCGTAAAGAAGCAAACTGCCCCTGCAGTAATTCTTTTCAGGAATAATTGCCCTGCATGTGGTAAATGCTTTATTTTCTGTCAGACACTTGCTGGCACTAAAACACACACACACACACATACACACACACACACACAGACAATGTCCGCATCACACTGCAGACGAATTTGAAAACATGTCTTTTTCCTCTCCATTTTGTCCTTTAATCAAGACTTCCTGACTGAGTGAATTGATATGTTTGACAGATGTTTTCCAGATGTAGAACTGTGGTTTAATCAATCCAAATAATTAAAACAAATCATTATCAGCAGCCACCCATCAAAAAAGAGGATTTTTTTCTCTCTTCAGCTGGATCTTGTTCTTTCCTCTGTTCAGGACGATATGTGCAGAGCTTCTTGTGTTTAACAGTTTGTCCTGGAACCATCATTTGTGACATCACAAATAGTTTTAGAGCCCATTGTGGTCCTGTATTCACGTTACACCAGTAAAACATAAGACTAATTATTAGAAATGGAACAATTTGAATTTTAAAAGTTGTCTGGAAGGGGGACCCAGGACCCAGTTTTACCGTCGCCTAGGGAGCCAATCCCAGAACGGGGGAGGATGCAGCAAGGAGATGCAAAAACACACAAGTGACTGTGGATCCACAAGGTGGCAGATGGTAATTTACCTTTTGATGCAGGCTTAGAAAGTGGTCTAAATTATCATTGCTCAACTATTTCATCCTCATCTGGGTTGCTTGACACAATTGACTTCGAGCTTCGTACAGGCGTATTTGAATGACATTCATAGTGCCCAATGGATGGCTCTGGGCTTTCATAAGAACGTTTCCAGACCAAATGTCAGTCTACCTTGATGTGAGGTCTGGTGATAGCTATCAACATGTTGCTATCAAGATTAAAATAAAGAAATTATCACACAAGAAGAGAAACAGTGAGAGGAGACTGTGATGTAGTGAACTGGTGAGTTCTTCTCAAATGGACATACACACACACACACACACACACACACACCTTGCACCTTGACATCTCATGGCTTGCAGCTGTCTCTCTACTCACATTTATACATATACACACCAAAAAGCCCCGACAGTTCATGGCTGTGAGCTGGACACACACATACACACACACACACACACACACACACACACACACACCTCCATTGAAACCCATACATATGAATTAGCTAACTGTTTATGCTGCATATCCGTTTTGTGACTGTGCTAACTCACTGTGAGTTGGGGGAGGGGGATATATACTGTTTGCACTGAGGATTTGTGTGTGTGTGTGTGTGTGTGTGTGTGTGTGTGTGTGTGTGTGTGTGTGTGTGAGTATAATGAAGTCAACTGTCAGTGAATCAGACGAGAGAATACAATGTTTATTAGCAAGCCTCTTCATCTGACGGCTGCAGCAGCTCAGGAGGAGAGCAGCTCGTCCACCGGTTAGAAGATGGACGCCTTGACTCCCGGCTATGACGTCCTGCATGATGGGCAAAATACTGAACCCTCTCCTTGTGAGCCTTTGTGTTCCATTTCTCATTATTGCTCCCCACAGCTATTCTTATCAATTAGTGAAATTACTAATTATTTTGTTGTTTGGGTCATAAAATGGTGTAAAATGTCATTTTAAGATTCATCTAAAAATGATTTTTCTTTTTGTCCAGACTTACATTCCACAACCAAAAGACCAACAAGTTAATATACAGCTGAAAGTCGATTATCCAACTAGTTGGCAATTATTAAAATAATCACTAACTGTTTTCATAATCAATTATTGAATTTGATTCATTTTTAAGAAGCAAATGTCCAAAATCTCTGATTTTCCAGCTTCTCAAATCCAATTATTTTCTGGTTTCTTTGGTCTTCTATAATTGATAATCTTTGGGTTGTGAACTGTTGGTCTGGACAAAATAATACATTTAATGTTCAATGTTTAGGTTTGGGAAATTGTGATCAATATATTTTAAACTATTTTATGAACCAAACGAACTAATTGATTAATCATTTCCACAAATTGATAGATTGATTGACTATCAAAATAGTTGTAAGTTTGGTATTTTAGAGAACTCCACAGACACCAAAATAATCAGAAATGAGACACTGAAACCGTGGAATTTGGACATTTCCTCTTTAAAGCAATTCAAATTGATTAATTTATCATCATGTAGTGGACATTTCAGCTGCTGAATTAACTAAACTAAGCTAAGAACATCTGTTTTCTAACTTATACCAAACCTTTGTAGCTGCTGAGGAAACTTTAACTATAAATTAAATTGGCAAATTGTGTTTCCACTGTTTGAGTCATTTGTTATTTGACGAGCAGCTTTATTGTATCTGCACAGAATCTGTGGTTCGATTTGTCTGACAAACTAAGTGATGCTGAACAAATTCGGAGAGACGTCACAGTTTTGTATTTTGTCGAATATCATAATTGGATTTGTAAACATCCCAAATGAACACAGGCTTGTTCCATTATAGTCATTTTCTTCTTGGCAGCAGTTTTATCTTTTTTTTTTCCTCCTGCTGTGGTTTTTCTGTCTGAGTTTCTGACTCCGGCTCTGCTGTAAATGACCTTGACAGTCATTGGTTTTAGGACTCCACGCTGTTTTTCTTGGCAACTGTATTAGTCCTTTATGTGTAATGAAATTCACACATATACTAAAGGCGTGATTAGCATATATATTGTATTGACACAGTGGCAATATGTTCTCCCTCTCTTTCTTTATCTATCTGTCTTTTCCTCTCTCTATACCTTTCTCTTTCATTCTTCACTCTTTATTTCCTTCCTCTCCTCTTTCTG